>JAQFZH010002852.1:0-15279 GCA_034695485.1 Entomobrya nivalis | reverse complement strand
GTTCAAAAAATCCCGAGTGAGCCCTCGAAAACCCGGTGACGGCGTCACTGCGTCACGTAAGAATTCTCACGTACGGTATAATGTATGTCCTAAATTTTTGTATCAAATCCAAAAAGATTTATGGCTTTAGATATCCATTTTTACGATTCGTTTCGTGATCTCTTTGTTGCAGACATTTCATTACCTTGCTTTATACTGTTGCAGTAGTTAACATATGCTTGTAACTTTGTGGCTGTCACTTCATAACATAATACGCATAATGTGGCAAATTACTATAAGTATTTACTGTTCTAAAGGGAGTTCTCTGCATTTTCACATTTTTTAAATTCCTGGTCCTTTCTTGTGTTGTAAATGTGAAGGAAATAGAGGACGTGTGTAGTTGTGGCGAAACAAAGAGCCGTAATTATAATCTGTGTTTAACTCCATCTCGTCGTGTGTGCAACATTTCGTGTGAACATTAAAACACCCAAGTCACAATAGCTTGTTTTCACAATAAGGAAAGGGTGCTGCGGTTTTCTGTGCCACAGAATGGCGAATTAGCTAAATAGTGAGAAGCCAATCCTTACAGAATTTTAATTCAGTTTTTTTTCGTAATTTGGTCTTCACTTGTCGTTTTTGTCAATCTGCAAACATGTCACATTATTCTCCGATTCCTGATATTTAAACTCCCAAATATTTGCAGCTTTTTTACAAATTTACCATAATTTTCTTCCAAAAGAGGAATGTTTAGAAAGCGATGGGATTCGTATAATAAATTTTCTTATTTATGAACTTCTGATGGAAGCACGATGTAAGCAGTTGCCAAAAAAGTGAAAAGCTAATTTAATGTATACATGTATATTATTTCCTTAAGATATTATATCCAGTTTTACGAGCGACAGCGATTAAACTTTTTAATTCATCATATTTCACATTCCATCTCTATATAGCAGTTCGAGTGACAAGTGCTTTTTGAACCCTTCAACTCATACACGATATGTTTCTAATGTTAAATGTTGAATGCATTTTGTACGTCTCCGTACAAGCGTGAAATAATTTTTTGACAATAAACCTTTCCGCGCTTTTGCATTGCATCATTCAAATTTAATTTAAGATAAATCTCTTTTCTTGAAAACGCATTATCACTACATGAAATTCTTGCTTACAACTTTGTGTCAAGTCAGTGATTACTGATTACCAAGCAGTCAAAAAGATTTTTTGTATCATATCATTTTCATGAATGTTACAATTAATTATTATATCAAACGTTTATGGATATATCTTGAGTATCACAATAATTTTTCTTCGTCACATTACATTCCATCATCCCATCTTCCAAATGAATTACTCGACACACACTTTCTTGCACTTCTAATAATTGCATCAGTGTGACGAAGCGGCAGTTTGAAGCTAAAAATGGAAATGTTTTGATGGGCTCAGTCGCGTCTTATGACAGATAAAAATGAAATAAATGAACAACATGAATTTGAAGATTAAGAAAAGTTTATGTTGATGTGAAGAAAAAAACATGCGACATGACAAACACCAGCAGACAGGAATTTTACATGCTTCACTGTTTCTGTGTTTGACTTATGCTCAATATTTTACGGAGAATATGAAGAATGGTTTAATGACAAACAAGACAACACGCAGTTTCATTTTTACTATTTCACCCCTTTTCCTGTTCTCTGCTGCACAAAAAAAAACTCCAACTTGTCTTGAAGACGAATATTTTGAAAATCCAGTGCGTTGAGCGTTGTCAAGCTTGACTTGGTTTACCAACTGTTTAGTTTTGTTGATTCATTTTGCATGGCGTGCAAGAAATTTATTCCGCTGGTCTCGTTGCTGCCGCTGGTTTAACGCCATAATATGTGAGCTAGTTGAGGTTTGTTACAATGTATATTTACATATGCATACATATATGCACTGGCATCATCATAATGTCATGCATGACATTTGAAATAAGAGTATTTATGGTTGCTCAGAATAGAAATGGAAGGGCTGGCTTGTTTTGCTCGGTGGAGCATTACCAAATGTGGTTATGAAAATTGTCATTGGGGCTATTGCAGTTAATTTATGATCTCGAGAAGAAAATGAATGAATAATTTTTATGGTTGACCTATGGCCTTTCTCTGCTTAGTTTTTCTTGTTTTGTAAGATTATATGCGTTCTCATAGGTTTACACAAAGAGTTGACACTTTCAAATCGCAGACACCAACATACTTGAAAATAAAATAGTGTTGTGTTTTAACGGGATAGCTATGAATAGAAAAAGCATGCAGTCGAAATTTAGTTGAAACATAAAAATGTATATACACAGAATTGGGAGCAAAATTAATTGGTAATGAAAATTTAATAACTTTTACCACATTTGTTAAGACAAATAGCATTGGTACTACAAATCAGAACCTAAGTGAATTTGGTTCAGCAGTATTTTTTGGTGAACTCGTTAGCTATAATTGTATCATGCACAATAAATGGAGATAAAACATCCTATCTTTTTTTGTAAAAAGACTTATTATTACACTTGATTTAGTGCAATGTCTCTGCCCATACGTTAAAATAATCCGAACGATTGTGATCTTTTTGTACTTAGGAAGTAAATTTACTGCTAAATAAACACAAAAAGCAAATATATTGCAGTTTTCTTGATAAACTAGTTTAAGAAAAAAGGATAATAAGATGTGGCACATTGTTTAGCCCTTAAATACACAAACACAGTATTGTACCTCAACATTTCAAAGATTTCGACAAGCAAACAAGAAAATGAAACATGTTAAGTCATAAAATCAGTTTGGTAATTGATAATAAATTTGATAACCCTTATTTCTTAAATACTTCTTGAAGACAGACCACAACAATAACCGCAATGATGCAAACAGCTTTTCAGTAATAGCACATAATGCAAACTGTAGGTTAAATTATTGACTTCCCACAAAGTAAATTGTAAATTTGTCATAACCTTTTTAAAATATCTGTCATCATTGAACGTTTTTATCTCTACAAAGAAGCCAAATTAACAAGAAAGAAAGTTGCAAGACTAGTTCCATTGTTTTATCCAAAGTGATTTATATCGATGCATCCACGTATTATTAATAATCATAACCAAAACTTTAACAACAAGGAAAACCAAAACGTATATATTATGCATTTTATCATTGCAATAAATTGCCCGTCAGTGAGCGAGCAGTTCTACACTGGTAGACAGAGTATGATTGGTAAAAAAGTTAGTCGGCCTTTCGAGCTGATTGAGGAAATAAGAAGAACCGATAATCGTTAAAACACAACTTGGCTGACAGAAAAAAGATATATATTCATTATAACCAAGTAGTTTGTGTGTATTGAACCAGACCTGGTTATCAATAGAGCATGTTAAGTATTTGTGCGACAGATAAGGATAAGGAAATATGAATAAGAATATAAAACCAAAATAGGAGTAAATGTAACTGGTGATGGTGATGATCGACAAAATATTGGTTTTTAACAATTGTAATATGCTCAATGATGACAGATAATGTCCTTCTGTATTAATTTAAGTAATTTTTTTTTAATAACTGACATTTACAACACAATAGGTAATAATAGTAATAAAGCAATTAAACGCTCGAATGCATGCATGATCCATACTCTATAACACAGTTTGGTGTTTTTATAGAGTATAAATATATGCACACACGATTGGAAAGTGTCATAAAGACTACATCCATAAGAACTGTAGAACTAAAACTTCACTACTTGAAGTCAAAGTTCATTGTGGGAAACGTACTTTGTCTTGATCGATTAAACATGGAAGCGCTCGGTACCCATTAATATGATATTTGGATTTTAAAAAAATGTTAATTTAATTACAGCAGAATTAATATAATTTCACGTTGGATTTTCTATAAAACCACATCCGTTGAACACAATGACGATACTTGAAAAAAGCGAAGAAAAAACGTGTTGACGTTGAGTGGATTTGGTGGAAAGCTTCGGGAAAAGACTGCGACTGTAGAAATAGTAAACAAACTCATTCATTCATAGACAACGTTTCTTCCTTGTGCCACATTTCATACTAGCTAAAACCATAGAATATTTCAATAGGGTCATTTTTGTAGCGAATGCATTCATTTATCATAAATAATTATAGGAAAATTTTCCCCACTAAAATTTTAAATCTTTGCACGAAATTATCGTATTGCAGCTCAATCATGTATATATATTGATATCAAGTAAGTGCTGAAGAGTCCGCCACTAAAAATTGTCCATATAAAAATAGTTCCATTCTTAGTCAGTCTGTACAAAAATATTGTACTTTATTTATTTAATCCTGGCGTATCCATATATTCACAATCATCTTCCACAGCACTCAAGCGATCACATCACAACAGAACGAAATTCAGCTTCTTTTGAACACAAAAACTCTTTTGAATCTTAGTACTAAAAATCGCAGTTTTTCCTATTACAAAATTACTTAATATTATGTAATTTCGTAATAGGAAAAGGAGCCTTATTATCGAAATTTAACCGTCTTATTCTTGTCCGGCTCAATTTTAGGATATCTGATAACTTGCTAACAGTAGTTTTGTTCGTTTTGTCAGTGAACAGGACTAGTGACCGGTGATACCGGCAAAAATAACTTAATTGGGGACAAGGTCATCTAACCTTATAAATACACCCTGTTACATATGATGGCACGTTCGAAAGCAATTGAAGAGCTACATTTAGGAAATTTTCTACTGTCAGCTAAGTACTTACTAGCCATTTTAGACTTCTTGAATAAGACCAAACATTTATCAGAGAAAAATAGTTCATTTTCATGTATCAAATCGGCTTGATAAAGTATAACGAAGCTTCGAAAATCTTCATTACGTAAAAATATTATATAAACTATAAACAATAGCACTTGAATTCCAGGGTTTCACAAATATTGTGGTAAATGGCATGATTCAAATATTCTACTCGGGTATTTAGTTAAAGCTTTTTCCACTATTCATTTTATAATCGCTTACAGCTCGCCAAATCGTATTACATTTCATCAGTTAACTGCCGTTTTCCCCGATAAGTCGAACATACAATGTTTAAATGAAGAATGGTATACCAGAGTTTAGGCATTGAATTATACAAGAGCACAATTTTGCCAAGCAAAAGTTGAGTAGTCTCTTGTCCTCGTCCCATCAAAATAAACAATGTCGTCTACGCCTACAAGCTAGATACTTCAATTAATTAGATTCCCTTCTGCTCTTCCAAGGAGTGGTTTTTGTTCTGATAATTCTTCGTGAAAGCCTCAAATCTTTTTCAAGAGGCTTAATGAGCTATATTCTAATGAAATAATGATGATGCATTGCTGGTGGTACACTATCATTATCGTCTTTTGAGGGTAACTTTAATCCTAAAGTGGCCAATTTAAACATTATGAAACAGCTTGGGAAAAAAAATTCCGCTGCCCTCCGTTTTAAATCAATATTAAGCTTGATATCCAAATTACAATAATTGTAGCGTTTTTATATAAATAGCGATTGAAACGACCGTAGAATGAAAAGTAAGAAGGATATTATAACATAAATACCATTGCATTACTCCATATACATATAACAAAATAGCAATAGGAACAAAATAATTTTTTCTTTCGTATTTTTTCCAATCGAAGTTTTGACAAGTTCACATTTATACTTACTTCATTGTAGAAATTGTAAAACTAGAAGCTGTATTTATATCACATTCGAAAATTCAACTGTTGTTGAACGTTAGGTCACTATTTTCTATCTGTATGTATATGAATTTGAATTTGTTTTATATTAATGAATTAAAAAAACAGAACATATTGTTCGTGGGTTATGAGACTCAGTCATGTCTAAAAGTACTAATAATCACCAACAAGAAATCAACAAATATTGAAAGGAGGCCTAAATTTTGCGCTACTCGCGCTACTTAAAACGCCATTGATTTAGCTGCATCGGATTGGAACTTACAAATTCTACACAAACTTTAACTGAACTTGATCATGATCACCGTTCCATGATCTCATGTGAGATTTCTGAACAATGCTCAGATTCGTAGAACAATGCACACTTGGGTGATACATGGGTGAAATAAGGATACAGGTTTCTTTTGCAGTAAACTACACAGTATGATTTATATATTATCCTAGTGGCATGACAGGGAACAGGCCACAAAAGTGAACGTGCAAACATGGTGGTGTGAAATATTATATTTTGGTGTTAGCAAAATTAATGGTGTGTGATGGTGGTATCTTGTGTCGCGAAAATATTTTTGCGTTCAAACAGATTTCGAAGTGGCTATCACTTCCAAGGCTTCTCAAATCATTAATCCATTGAACAGTATCCATCAAGAATTGTCTTCTTGCAGTAAACGTTTACTATTACGTGCGATGATAGCTGCTGTCATAAAAGGCTATGAAATATGTTTTCTACTTCTTGTTACAAGCGCATCATGTTGTTTTGTTACTGTTTAGACTGCATGGCTATATGTGTGACGCTATTTTATCGTTGTCAATGTTGCTGATGGTGAACAAACATAAAATGTAATCGTAATCCCCCACCGCATCAAATACAAGCTAGAAGATCAAATTACTCGTAAATCTGTCTTTGATGTAATATGAGAACTTTATGGACTATATTTGGGCGCCTTTAATCCCTCTTCAAACGTTGCCATTTATTACTTCAACACAAAAGAGGCCATACGACGGCACATAAATAAATAATCCGCATGTATTTATATGACCTATACTAAATCCAAGAGTTCATTTAATGTGTTGTTTGGCATCAGCGAAAATTTAATAAATGTGTCACCCGACAAGGGTGGTTCAAATAAAACCTTGTCGCCATATTTCTTTCATCTGAAGCATATGTACATACCTCCTTATCTGTTCTGTATTCATTCAAATGCACCTACATAACATGTGAAATAATTATAGAAGACACTATGAGAGTTTTACCTTGGCCCAATGGCTTGAGTACACAAACTAAACTCAAAACGAAAGTTTGCAAAACAAATTGCATTTGTCACATATGATTTTCCATGTCAAATAGTTTGTTTGATATCATAGTGTAATGTTATACTGTCAAATGACACTGGCTAACTTTTTAAAATGAAGGGCATTCCAGAAAGTTGGTGGCAATAACGGAAGAAAAGTTACACTGCAACACTTAACTGGGAACAAATGTTGCATTGTTGCACATACATTTCCATACATATTAAAGGTTTATTTATTTAATACACTTTATGATGTGTGCAACCGAGTTATGATACTATTCTAGCGTTTTGTATTTATCTCAACTACTAACTTGCCTCGTATACTAGGTTCGTGTGACCGGAAATTTGTGAGCTTTATTATAAACGTTGAAGTTCTATAGTTTTGGCTTATATTCATGACTTTGTATGAATTTCTACTACTTTTGTGACAAGACATGTAACTTTTTGGGGTTTCGTGTGTTTAACTTCAAGAGTTTAAAGTATAGATTTATGTTTAACCAGTCACCGAATTCTAGTACAAAAATCCTTGAATACGTCTGAAGTTTTCTTAAGGAATTATATAATTTAGAATTTGTCCTGTACAAGAATGTTGGATACATACATTGGAGTGTTAAAATTTGAATTTGTTGCAGTCAAACTTTAGGGTCCTTGAAAGAAGGAAATATTTCGTTTAAGATTTTTTTTCAACTCTTGTGTAATTCGACAAACTGCAGTCCCTATGAATTTGAGCACAACAAAACTTTACTGCATAACAATACGTCTTTTGTTAGTCCTTAAGTACCAATAGTGAGTCCTTCTCTTTATAAAAAACGAAGAACTGAATTTTTGAATGCACAAAGGTGAGTGTAATGTATCTTTACTTAAGTTTTTCTTTCTTTTTTCAAACAGCCAGGTGAAAATGCTCCCTATAACAAAAGAAACACAAAAGATTATTTTGAAACATGCATGATAAGTACCCCCACAAAAGTGGTGTAAGGTAACACCCTCGCATTATTTGTAAATTCAAAATATTGTGAGTCAAGGTTGATTTGACACATTGAATAATCTCAAGTCTACCGTAAAGCTGCATGAAATGTATGATCCTCATTAGCATTGTGAAAAACTATTCGTCAAGAAAATATATTCCATGAATGAAATGGGACTTGGGACCCTTAGATTTTTTCAGTAAAAAAACTTCGAATTTCTCGTGTTTCTAGTTTGAAGAAACCTTTACAACTGAAGTTGAAACTATTGGAAAAATGAGTATCAGATAACTAAAACACGCAAGTACGTCTTATGTCGCACGTTGGTAGTTGGCTGTAATCAACCTAAAAACTGAAAACCGTGTAAACAATACCCGGATATGTATGTCCGATTCATAATATTTCGAAGCTAGTTCGGCATTCTTAAACAAACAAAAATTACTAAGCCATAAATTACTTAAACAAATATTTTTTACCTAAGTTATGCTTTATATTAATTAATTATAACAAAAATGCTGGTACTTCAGTAAAATAGTTCCATTTAGAAGCAGTGCAACTAGCATTCAAAGTCAAACTGGTTCACCTGAATAAGCAAAAGAAACTGTTTTAGATGTGTACAGAATGTGTATTGAATTCATAATAACTTTCGATTTCTGTATTAAAGCTCATAAATAGGTTGAAAATATCAAATTAGCTGGTAAAGTTGCCATTAAATATACACTGTACAATATATGCCACTACTTCCAATTTTTGGGCTGAACACATTTCACAATAAATTGTAATATTATTCATCATTTCCCATCACTACTTATTGTATTGCCTTCCTTATTATTGGCTTCTTCTGTAGGATTTTCCTCATTTCTCAGAGCATAACATATACATCAGTCATTATGCTACGGTTAATAGAATTGCTGTCTTTGTTGATGAATTTGTGAAAATACCGACAGGGTAGGGTGGATAGTGAATAGTGAATTGAGCAGAAACTAATTCTTTACGAGAAGGGACTTGAAATTGAAACACTTAAAGTATTTTTTTACTTTACCACAGCACCACACCAACATACCATTCAAAAAGTGGTAATAATAATAATAACTGACAGTTTGTGCTCCTGTATTTTTATGAGCCCATTATATTATTATGCGGACCCAAACATAAAAAGTGTTGAAGGCATACATACATGTAGCTTTGGTGTCCACATGTTTTTGAAATTGGGGTAAACATGTTTAATTTTCTGGAAGTAAGTGAGAAAGCTTACGCATGAGTAGTATAATATGGAGTAGTGGAATACATTTTGAATGCAATATGATACTTGACTCAAACTATCAAGAATCGCACAAAAGAATTCTCCTAGACAGAAATTCCATGCTATGTAGGTCCTTATAAGGTAAAATGTGAACGTATATGGTTATTTATTTATTTTGAATAGCTCTTTTGTCTGGTCTGGACAAGAGAAATATTCTAATCCTTGGGCATTGAACTAGATGGCTGTTGAGAAATACTTGTAGTACATAATATGAGGTAATATATCCTCCGATGCGTTGGTCCTTTTTTGGTGAAATAAAGAATACGTTCAGCTTATGGCACAACACTAGGAGCACATACAAGGCATGTGTTTTGCATTGTATTGATTTGGGGTGATGATGATTAATGTTTCGCTTTTGTGCCCTGCCTCTGTTGTATGTGCATCACACAGGCTGACAGGATAAATACGTTATTTATACACATTTTATGGGAAAGAGTGTGAATCTCTATTGAGAAAGCGTTATTTACATTGAATGAGCGCTCATACATAGATTATTACTACTTTTGGCCTGTGAATTCAAAAGAACGTGGCTATTGCAGCCATATAATCTAGTTGGAGTTTATACCTATGTGTATGTGATCACAGTGATGATGGTGGTGGTGGATGTTTGTGGCTCTGGTGGCGTAATAAATATTTTTTACTCGGTGCATTATTCTCACTTGACCTTTTCTGGCCCATCCAACCTCTTTCATGCGCTTCTCTCTGTACATTTCCTTCAATGGAACTGTGATCAATAACTCACCACATGACTTGATCAACCTACAAAGATGCAGCGTACAATAGAAAGAAAGACGGGGATGTGAAGTGAAATGAGTAAAAACTTTATGTTTTGACTTGAAAAGGAATGGAATTATACGTTTCACTTTTAGGAAGTGAAAATAATAGAAGGCCAGAGGAGGGGGAGTATTTTGGTTAGAAACTTATTTTGAAATATTCTATGGAACCGGCTAATCGTAATAATAAGGTGCACTTATATTACATACATATGGATATATTTTACACAAGCCACTGAAGGTGGAGCTCTGTGGTATACTCACTGAAAACATTCAATAATGAATAACATTTGAGCAATGCTGGTTAGAAAATGGAAGTTTTGATATTGTTACTGTAAGAAGTTCAACCAGAATATGTAGTGATTTGGGGTTGAGATACCTAAACAGGCGGAAGAGATAAAACAACTCAGTTGGGGAAAGTGAGTACGAGTCAAAGTTATCAATAAAAATTGCAAACAAATAGTTTTTATTTGAAAAAAATTACATGTTTGTCATGAAGTTAAATTTCAAACATTTTCAACTGAGAAATTTATTATTGATAGCCAGTATGTAAATCGTAAACGTATGCATATATGGGCACTTCTATTGTCCGATCACGCACAGAACAGAATAAACTGCAACAAGCTTTGTCACAAAACCACCCAATATGAAGATGAGAAATTGAAAATTAATTCATCTAATGTTCTTTGCCACATGAAAAATGAAAACATATGGAACTTATACATACGTATATTTATATGTAGCCCAAAACTGAAAAATCTTTCCTGCAGGTGACAGGGCACAAGACAGGTCTCCACCGCATTTCAAAAGACAAGTTGGAAACTGAACATTTAATAGGAAAGTTACCAGACTGTTCACATTAAATTTTGGTTTACCTGAAAAGTCGGAACTTCCAGGTTCTATTTTAGTCTTTCAAGTCTTTTTAGTTTCCGCGGCTTCTGTCAGAAAATGCATTTTGCACACACACAGCAAATGTACATATATTTTCTCTGGCATATTTTACTGTAAATTATTGTTGCTCAAAGGACTCCAAACACAAACTCAAAATGAAATCATGGCAGGCAGGGAGGCTCTCATTCCATTGCAGGATCAAAGACAGAAGAGCAAAGTACAGGAACAAAGGCACTTCATCAAGCTCGCATATCATTAAACAAAAAAGGGAGTGCTCTGTTTGCTGATCTTGCTACTACCTGGCTATAATATTATGCTGCCACATTGTCATTTGTATTTATGATCACTTTTCATGTAAAGCTTGTCCTAAAGCTTTTTGCATAATTATCATCGATATAAAAACTACTGCTAACTATAACCGTTTGTAATAGTTCCGTTGTGTTGTACGATTACATTTTTTATTATTTATAACGTTCAGCTCATGTTGTCCATGTGTATTTAATTCAAGGAGACAAACAGAGATTGCACAGCATGAATGACAAGACAAGCCAAAACTTGGCTAGTTACCATTATTTAAAGAGACAGGCACCAGGTTTGAAACGTTACACAATCGCTCATGTTGAATATTTTAAAAATCAAAGCTAATATAAATACATAATATATTTAGTGTTGTGAAGTTGCACTGCGGTGTTCTGCTATTGAAAGGAGTCAGAGTCAATCATACCTCACAATATGAGTTCATATTTTATTACATGGAAAATTGAATGGATGGAAGGCATGTCGAGAAGAAGATGAGAGGAATGTCTATCTGATATGAAAAAACTGCTTGAGCTTGCATACCAGAATTCATTGAACTTATACGTAGTGAAACTACAAAGTAAAACACTTTTCCTTGATGGGGAGTGGAGGCTCCTGTAGTAGTGACTAAGGTCAATTTCACAAAAATTCCAATATTATCATGTTGTAAGCAACAGGCCAGAAGTTGTAGTTTGTCAGGAATATTCATTTCTTTGAGCTGCTTACTATTATGAATACTGTGAGTTGTGAGTAGCCCTTTTATCTTTGCATGTTTTGTGTGCTCGAATTTTGATATTTTGTCGCTTATTGTATGGGAAAATCACATTTTGCATTATACCGAAAGTCAATTAGATGAAATACAAAATTCATGGACATTTGAACGTTGAATGCCTTATAAGTTCTCGTCTCGAATGATACTAAACTACATACCTGTAGGTATTTTATTGTTACATTTATGTATATAGAACTGAGGAAAAATCCTTCTAAAATACCTTTCATATGAACAGAAACCTGAAAGTGCGTGTTGAACAAGTAGTATCCTAACCTGACATACTGCACACACACAAAAGCAAAGAATGGCAGCTAGGTGGAGTAACATGGAATCGAGCAGCCTTACGACGGAAAGTGGATAAAGGGTAATTGATGTGGTGGCAATTCAAAGCACATCACCTGTCGACGTCGACATACATGAAGAGCACATCTAGAAATAGCTGCATGATCAGTTAAATCTAAATATTATCGAATTTTAACTCGTTCTCAGCACATACAGAACTGTGAAAATTTACCTATGTATACTAAACATGCGAAATGTGTGCTAGCAGTAATAATTAAAATAGCTAACACAAATGATGAAAGGAAAGCAAGAAAATTAATACTAGTATATTTCGACTTCAACTTACTTAAACTGGTCTCAAATCTGTCGTTGGAAATGTCAAACCATATATACCTATGTAGTCTCAATACCGTTTTTTAGCTACGTTTACGAGAATAGTAAATGTGTGTGAATGTATGTATATTCATATTCAATGTAATCTTATTTGTTGTCTCAATATGTAGAGCCAAGTTAAACGTCTCGAAAACCATTTTCCATTACAAGTTTCATACGAAAGTTGAAATCATTATATTATGAAGATCTCCGGTTTTACAACTTTTACCACCCGCCTTGATGTATGGATAAGTATTTACACTTTTTCAAGACGAACTTAACGTTTTTCTTTTATCTTTTGCAAATAATACAAACAGTGAAAGCGATTCCTACCAAAAAGAAGTTCTTCTGACTTTTCGCAAGGCATACGACAGTTTCCGTTATGTAGAATACTTTAAGAATGGCATCAACGAGTAAATAAATCAAAACAACCGACTTAAAATTAGCGTAGCTAAATAGTTTGTAGACATCAGAGAACGAATTCAAGTTTAAAAAGTGTGCATGCAACGTATACAAGTAATACAACATAAATATCTATTTTACCTCTGATCATATTAGGTATGCAAGGGTGAAAAGTCTCACTCTTGCATACCTAATGTTTTTCAGAACAAATTGTGAGATGAACTCAAGAAAATCGAGTGATAATTTTTCAGTCTTTATCTCTATTTTAAGATCCCCAATTCAGTAGCAAAGTTAATGCCAACCATTGAATATAATGTCCCGCAAACATAGATGTTCGGTGCAACGTGCGATGTTTAAAAAACGCTAGCATAGTAATTTTTAGTTAGTTGTAGTTATAATCTGCAAACAAAATGTTTAAATAATAGAAGATGATGTTGCTAAAAGGGTTTCAGAGGAAAACCATGTTATCTTATCTCCTCATGTAACCAATTAGGTGTGTAAAAGAAACACGTTCCAATTTTATGAACTACATGTAACTTATTTCCTTATAATTCACAAGAAAATGGTACCATGTCGCAATTCCTTCACTTATCACACCAATCTTTCTTTAGTAGTAGAGTTAAACTCCAAGTAATCTATGTTTCAGATCATTCTACATGCTGTGTAAATTGTGTAATGCTTTAGCTTCCAAGTCTGCACACATGAAACCTGTAAAGAACTTAAACTTTGGTCAAGCATTACAACTTAGAATTAGAATCAGAATAGCGACGAGAAGCCTCAAGCAAAGCTGAAAAAATGAAAACATGCATGCATTTGTGAGATTCTATATTTGATATTATTCACTCTACTTGTTTTCTGTTTTGTATTGTAAGTTCGTAAGGCAAGATAGCTTTTCGCTCTCTCTGAAGGTTTTCAAATAGCTCGTTAAAGTATGAACTAAAATATGAACTACATTTGTGTATGTTTGTTTGCGGTTTCATTCCAACAAAAACATCATATTAAGTAAATACAATATCTTGAACTGATTGATTCAACTGGGTGAAAGTTGTCGATTCGTGTGTTTACTGTTTACTTTCTAGAAAATAATGAAGTGTGTAAATAGGTAATAGATTGAATAGCAGTCGATAATTCAAAGCAAAACATTGATGTAGGTAGGAAAATGGAATATATACACACATTTGACATGAGAATAAAGTACATAGTAAATATATAGTGTCTGGATGATTGTGAACTATGAAATATACGTTCGATCGATATCAGTAAAGTATTCATTAAGTCGCACCTACATGTCGAGTCTTGGTGGTAATGAACATTGAAGGCTTTGGTTAACGAATCCAAACAGAGCAGAAGAATATTGGGTTGAATGAAGCTTGCCCTTTTAAAACGGTTACTGCACTTTGCTGAGTGCTGTTATTCCTAACGCATGTGTGGCTGCTTTCAGGTTAAATAGCTCAATCATGTGACGATACGGTAAAGTTATAACATCTCCATCCAACCCTATCTAGATTATACTTTGAAACTACTAACTTTTTCCAGTGAAAGTAGAAAATCGTTGTCGTCGTGTGGTGTAATGATATCACTATCGCTTTGACAGTCCACATGCTTACATTTTATGTGTGACTTTTACACAGTATATAAAACTGTTGTTGATTCATCACAACAGAAGCATTGGCTTCTGAGTAGCGTGGCGCTTCTAGAAAAGTTATGTTGTGTAATGTAAGCCCTCTTGCACTCGGGTCGACTTTTGCGAATATCGGAATTGCTTAGTTTTACTTACGATGTTTTTTAGAATGCTTAAATCTCTAGCTTACATGTACAGCAGGTTTTTTGGTTGGATATGGATGTCATTTTCATCAGGTTCGTCAGAAGCACTAATATACAGTATAACCACATATGCATATATGCAGCTTACTCTGCTTGACATTAAATGGAGTCAATTGAGCCAATTTTCTCTGAATTCTGTGCAAATAAAACCACAGCACAAAGCGTAATTATGTCTGGAAAGAGCATTCATTCATACCACCACGTGTATAAGGAGAACAATTTGGATGGAAGCTTGTTTTCATGTGTAACAATAATAAAACAGGTAAAACACCTGTGACAGATAACGCACGTAGACAGTTAATAAAGGCGCCGGCTGCGCCGGCAAATATTAAACAATCACAAAACACTTCAAAAACACATACATCAACACAAAAAATAAAACACCCATATCTCCAAAACTATCGAGTTTTGGACCATGGTCAATTGACAAAGTTTAAACCCATTACT
>JAQFZH010002851.1:0-15280 GCA_034695485.1 Entomobrya nivalis | reverse complement strand
AGGTCAAAACTGCAGCTCCCTACTTTGTCAGGCAGAAATCCCAAATACCCTATTTAAAAATTATTCAAAACAATTAAAAATTAAATACTTTATTACCTATGTAGATATTTTAATTCTAGTATTTATTAAGATTATTATTTATTATTATACTTTATTAAATTAAAATTACTACTATAATCAACTACTACTTATCTTCCAACCTATCTACCCTCTAAATACCTTTAATTAACTTAATTGTTTAATTAAACCTCCTTCTCCTCCTCCGTCTCAAATATTTCACCTTTCCAGTCTACTCCATTCTTCTTATTGTAGTCATCAAGAGGGGCCCTCGACGCTGGCCTTTATTCCGCGGCGGCAGCGGGGGCTACTCGTCCCCCGTAACTGCTGTCTTCTTCACCGTAGCCCTTCCACTTTGAAAAGTAGCCGACCTCCCCCAAGAACTCGCCTGTCGATGTTCGTCTCCACGACATACTCATCGCCTGTATCGATGTCACCGGTGCTACTTTGATCCAAATCAGTCATCTTTTAAACTTGGACACCTGCTAAAAATTAATCAAAAATTCAAGTAATTAAACTCACCAAATATTAAGGTAACCCATTTCTCCTCATTAATTATATTATCACCATTTAAGTTTCCCCGAAAACAAAGTAAAATGTTAAATTCCCCAAAACACTCAATTAAAACCACTTAGTTCTCTAAAACAATTTAAACCATCTTGCTTCCTCAATGATTTAGATTTTCGCTTTTAATTAATTCCAAACACTAATTAAAGCTTTTAGACCAACCAAATAATTAAAAAAGAAAGTCTTCTCCTTCTTCGGAGCACAGGCTGAAGCACTCGCCCTCTTCTCTTTCTTTTCACTTTAGTCATCAACAGGTGCCCTCGCCATTTTTCCGCGGCGGAGTGTGGGCTGCTCGTCGTATTGCCCATGCTCGTCGTTTTGCCAATTTTAAATCCTACCCATAATTGATTGCTGACTGGTTACACTAATTTAAACAAAATAGAACAACCAAATTAATTTTTTTTAAATATAGTTATATTTTAGTTGCATAATATGAGCCTTATTCATTAATGTTTATACAATGTAAGTTAATTTACATAAGTGAAACATAAAGATTTAAATCTAACACATGATTAGCCTTCTTTAAAAGCACCAATCATTTACACAAAGTAACTATTTTATCGCTAATATTTTAACGTTTTTAAATAGATTATATTTGCCAAGCCTAATCAATGGATCAATTCTATTATCAGGATTATCCCTTCCCCTTACAATAAGTTTTCGACCGTATTCCTGTGTTATCAATAACCTTAATAAAAAACTGCTGTGAATTTAATTTTTATAGTCGACTCGAGAACGTCTCTGCATATTATTTCAATAAACAATTGTGCAAATACTCCCGTGGATTTAGGTTGCCAAGTTGGATATACGACCAATCCTCCAAATAGTGCCAGAAATACAATTTGGTACAGGACGTTAAGCTGCCATTTGCGCACCCGGATAATTTAATTATACATTTAACACTAGCTACCAGGATTATTGGTATAATATACATTATTACCATTTAATGTTCGATGTATTTTGCATTTAAAGGGTGATCGCATCCGCAATCAATGTTGTAAGATTTGTGATGACCCATCTTCATTTGCATCTTTGTTAGTCGTTCTGGCAGCCAGATGGACCCTTCGGTTAAGTTCTTCAAGGAAAAAAGAATCTTGTATCCAATGGCGGTGAACTTGGCTTCCAGGGCATGTTGCAAGCTTGCTGTAAAGTAAAAATGCAAATGCATGTAAAATTTACATTTAATGTTTTTCATGTGCAAATGTGCAAGTACCGCAGAACATTTTGAAGAAAACAAAATAGGTGTAAACTTTGTCCACATGGAGTCAAAATCCAAAGTCTAGAGAGATTTGCTTCACTCAAGAGGTTAAGGTTCCAAAACTTCCCTCTAACTTCGGCTGAAATATGTTTTCGTGGGCTACTTTTTCCCTTCTCGTGCTTTCTTGTTGTTGGTTTGTCCAAAGACTCAAAACAAAACGACTGACAACATTCAGATGTCGAAAGTTCTGCAAACAATTCAGAAAATTCATACATAATTTTCATAGTACATAAAAGAGATGTGTTATTTCATGCATTCCACAAAAAAATATAAATAAATATTGCAGCGTAAAATTCTAGCTTTCGTAAGTTTTTGCTTCAAAAAAAAAGTTTAATATACTAAAGACTATAATGAAATTTACCGGAACCGATGGCAAAGCCTATTTGGCAATAACACAAGGCCCTGTACAAGCGGAGTCCTTTTGTAATCGTTTTTTGAAAATGTTCAACCAGTCCTTTAAAGTTTCCAATGTTTTCTTGAAGTGAAACCAGTTTATTAATTTTTAAAAAATAATTAAGGATGAGACAAGGTGACTCCAGACTTGGTTCCACTTCCGGTGGTCTAGGTCTAGATAAGCCGATAGAAGTAGCCACGACTCTCGGAAGAATTGACCGGTCAGCTGTTCCAGTTCCTCCAAAGTATTTCCTTCAAAATTTATCTAAAATAAACTATTGATCCTAATTTACAAAACTAAGAATTAAATTGTTTTAATAGTTTTTGGTAGTTTACCAGTAATTTTAGCATTTTTAGTGCTAATCTGCTTCTGTTTTACTGATACGCCATAATAACAGCACTGCTCATCTTGAAGATGTTAATAAGCTACTAACTCTTCAGTGTCCCCTTCCACTCTAATCCAATTTCCGGTGGTCAATTTTCCAGCTTCCTCTCCTCCAACCTGTTGATCAACTGTTCCTACCTTATCCTGCTTAAAATAATTAAAAATTACAAACAATTAAACCTTCTAAACAATTAATTTTTCACCACTATCATCTCTCAACTCTAATATAAACCACTAAACTGTTCCAAAATCCAATCAACACCATTTAAGTCCATCACAAAATAACTTAAACCCATTTAAACCACCCAAAAAATTAACTAAATCATTTAAAATGACCTTTTTATTTCTACACTAACTAAAACTGCTAACTATTCACTCCTATACTTTTAATTTGTGAAAGACTGTCCATAATATTATTTCTTACTCTCAGCTGATCTGTCCCGTCAGCAGCACCACAACCACTTTAACCACTAATTAAGTTGTAAGGGGGCCGGGTGCAAAGAGAAGCTGATTTAAAAGTTGCCCGAATTCTTCACTTCAAAACTACAAAAAGTAGAACAAAACATAAATAATTTTAAAAATAATTCAAAACGAAATAAAAAAGGGATAATTATGAATTACAAAATTAAACTAAGTTACTACTACTACTAACTAATTATTTTTATATCTACCTTCCAATCAATTCCAATTAATTATTCTCTACTTCCTCCTCCTCGTCACATGACCCCACTTTCCAGTGTTGATCTTATCCGGAGTTCTGGCTGAAGCGCTCGCCCTATTCTCTTCCTCCTCCTCTACAATTCGACACTCATCTCTGGACATCCTCAGGTTGCTTCCTCCATCCCTATCAGTTATGGTTCACCTTTCACCTATTAAAAATGACCAAAACAACAAATTGTTTAAAATTCCCAACACGTTGACTCCAATCATGTGACCTCTTTCCATCAATTTCCAATTAACAGCCACCCATTAAAACCATTTATAAATAAATTCACTCTCTAAACTGTAAATTAAAATTATTTCCCCTTCCAACCAACTAGATAAAAAAATTCTTTTAAATCTATACTTAAAAAATAACTAGCCCCCCAAATCACGAATTAAAAATTAAATAACCCTTCCAACCAGCATAAAAAATACTACCAAAATTGGTTAAGGGCTTTTACTCGTTTTCACTGACAGCTTGTTACTCCCACGCGTCGGCTCCAAACACTTGTTCGGCTTTGACTCCTCCTCATTCGTCAGCTTGGAAAGTGATTGCTCATCTAATTGTGGAGCACTTTCTCGTGCAAATACCGGATCGCATTCACCTGATAAGCTGACAAAGTTCCCGTGTTTTTCTTGGGCACCCTAAATAAACGGATTAATTAATTTAATTATTTTACTATCACTATAAGTTAATTACTTAAAAAACAAGTTTATAAATTAATTTTTTAAATATATATTTAGATAGGACCTCCCTCCGTCATTTCCCCCCGTTCTCCCAGCTGAGTGTCGCAAAGTTAAGACCCAAGGGCCCGGATTGAACCGTACAATGAAGCTGGAAGGAGCAACTATTACAAAAATATCCGAATAACTCTAACGGAAGAAAAGCTTTATTATAGACGACAAAGCCTGCAAAATATCAGCGTCCGATCAAAAACTTGGCATGCTAATGTAGCGATAAATCCCTCATGTGCATTTTAAGCCAACGAAAACAAGGATGTGGTTTAAACTTGGCATTGGTTTTAGTCCTTGGTTTACACAACAACACTGGTTGGCTCAGAAATGTCAACAAAAAGCTAAATTATAGCAGTTCATTGCCACTTTTCAGTGAGCCAGTGCTTACCTAGAAAAACCTTAGGAAGCGATCACGACATTCTCTCCAAAATAGGTTTACCCAAAATGCGAATTGGAAAATGTTTGAGTTATGGTATTATTTCTTTTCTTGTCTAATTTTTCAACGCGAATATCGTGAGTGTTGGAAAAGCTTTTGGTGCAGCTTAAAAACACATATTCAAATACAACGTAATACTTTTGTATCAGATGATGTTAAAAGTTTAGTGGTCAGTTAGTGATAATGTACCATGTGTAATATGAGCAGGTCTGGCTGTTGAACTTTAAATATTTATTATGAAAAAATTATATGGATTATCATTGAGCCGTGCTATCATATGGTTGAAAAGTACTCATTAAACGTTTAACCATTTCCTTTTAGGGCTGTGTTCCAAAAGCAGTAATTGGAAGGTCCAAAACCTTGCTGCATGTTCTAAAACTTAAACTTTCGGCAATCGAATTGTCCACATTCTGCAGGAATCAATAGCCAATAAAGAGGCTCGATGTCCATTAGGGACGCTAAACTCATGCTAAAAGTTATTATGGTAAGCAATTACGTTTTTGTGAGTTCAACATACTCAGTTTTGAAAAACATCACATTTTTTATGTTGCTTTAATAGAATAGTCCAAACAACGTGGCAGTACTTGACGGGGCTCTCAGATTAGTAGCCAGAAATCCATTTTTCGGAGTTTGTTTGCAACATGACAATAATATTTTCACCGTATCAAAACAAACTTTGTCAAAAGTTCTGCTTGTCAGTAAGGAAGTATCGTACTTCAAGTTGCGACGTCAGAATTATGTAAGTTCCAAGTATATAATATTAAACACAAGATATTCAAATTTCGGAAAATCTTCCCATCACATGAAAGTTGTTTTGGTTTAAGGGGATTATTCAGCTTGATATTATGGAAGTAAAGATGCGCTTCCAATATTGATGACGAATATGTTTCAAAATTAGAAAACCAGATTCTTGAATTACTTTACCACCAGCACGAGTTGTCCAAGGTGCAAGTAAAAAGTTATTTGTAAATAATTATGTTTTTCAAGAATGCATGGATACAAGTAAGAAATTAATTTTTGTATTTATGATTTATTTTGAACTACTAGGCAACCCCCTTACCTACTAGTTGACGAAATTAAACTAAACTCTATTTCTGATCATGATTCAAGACTTAGTTTGCTTCGGAAGAAGATCGTAAACAGCATCATGATATTTCAAGATCAAATTCAAGAGAAAAAGGATTGGACTTTCCGTACGGAGCAGACTGTAGAAATTTGAGTAGTTTACATATGTTCGTATTAGGTAGAATTAATGTGTAAATTTATTTAGGCCTCGGATTTAGCAACGTAATTTTTATGTTGTGCTAAGAATGCTTCTTGTAACCAGCAAAGCGTTAGTAAGATAATGATAAAAGTCTACATTAAAAACTAGCAGTCAAACTGATTTTTTTTCTTATAAACTTAAAAACTGTATGAATGACTTCAAAAGATTGCTACACAACACTTTTGTGAAACATTTTGCTATTATCTTAGCGTAAGGGGGATATAAAGTTGGAACTGCGACGAGGCCCACAAAGAGTCCACAAAACATAAGACCATGAACTGTGTTCAATTCTAATCTCCAACCAAGAACATATAATCAATTTATGTTTGTATCCAACCAAAAACGTATACGTGTAAGGTAAATTTTTTATATGTGCACTCACTTAATAGTGTTCCACATCGGTAATATTAAACTTGAAGCTGCACAAGCAATCTACTTTGTATCACTTTGTCCTTCCTGAATTTAACTGGTTTTCTTTCAACCTTTCTGGCAGCCAAATTTTTCCTCTGCAAATATTTAAAAAAATAATAAGTGCAATATATGCCATGGAAAGAGTTTGATGTGATGTAATGTGTGTCACTATTGAGGCCGAGGCGTATCATTTGAGCTCTCACTGGTCGATATATATAACTGCCGTCGAAGCCCTAACACTGCTTATGTACTCGATTTGTGGGCATCGTTAGAGGTCGTTTACTGCTGGCATGGCAACATTTCGAATTTTGTATGTCAAGTTTTCTATAAAACGGAAAAAATAAATATTTGTACATTGTACTTATACATATGACAAAGTAATAAAGTTATAACTTTAATAACGTAACTGGCTTACATTTTAATCACAAGTACCACGTTCAGCGCAATGCTTATTGTCATAATGAAATTTCCCGGCATTCATGGCATTACCAATTTTGCTATCATACAAGGTCCAGTAAAGGCGACGTCGTTTAGCAAAAGTTTTAATGAAAACTCCAAAAAGGTTTGAAAGTAGTCCGTTGCGCATTCTTCTTTTGTAAAGTTTCATAGTTTCGATCAAAGCCTGTCATGTCGGAGGAGCTGGCGCGAGGTCCACATTCCTGAAAGGAAAATAAAAAAGATATAAAATTAAAGTACATTTAAACTAGCAAATAAAATGAAAAAAACACTAAAAAACTAATTCAAAAAATTATATAACAAACTAATAATTTAAAAAAATATAACTTAAAATAAATCAGGAGGCGGAGGCTGCTCGTCCTTTCGCCCATGCTTCTTTGCTACACCTGTGACCTCCTTCTACTTCAAAATTAAAGCCACCCACTCGTCCACCACCCAATTCAATTCCTCTTTCGCCAAAACCACCACCCCCAATTTTTTTTAATCCTACTCATATATAACTGCTGACTGGTTACACTAATTTAAACAAAAACCAACAATCAAATTAATTATTTTCTTTTAATTTAACAAACAGCTAATCATTTTAACTAGTTTATTTATTTCTTTGAATAATTTAGGATAAGACACGGCGACAAGACAACTGTCTTCTCCTCCAACATTATTATCAGCTGTTCCTTCCTTAATTTGTTTAAAATAATACTACTACTAATTATCTTTGTATCTACCTTCTAATCAATGCCAATTAATTTAATTATTCCATACTTCCTCCTCCTCGTCACATGACCCCCCTTTCCAGTGTTGACCTGATCTGTGGCACTAGTTGAAGCCCTCGACCTCTTCTCCTCCTCCGCCCACTCCTCCTCTCCAAATTGACAATCAGCTCCGCTGGTTATCCGAGGTTCTCCTCGGGCTCCCAACTTTTGTCCTCGCCCTTCCGCTTTAAAAAACCGCCTTCCCCCCAGCAGCACGCTTCTCAATGATCCTCTCCACGGCATACTCCTCGCCCGTCTCTTAGACACAGCCGTGCTCACTTCATCTCAATCATGGTTTACCTTTCACCTATTAAAAAATATAATATACAAAAAAGAACAAATCATTTAAAATTCCCAGGCAAAATATTTCCTCCAATCATGTGTTCACCTTCCATCAATCGCCCACTACGTAGTCTTATATATTTTCGAGAGTTTTATAGCTCAAAATGGTTGACCAGGGAAACGCTGTTGCAGCTACTGTTTCAAGTTTTTTTTTTCTACAACATTTGACGCTAGCACATATGAATATAGAATATTCTCAAAGTTGAAATTAAAATTTATTTTAGATCCTACCACAAGATACCGGTTTCGCAATATATACATGACACACTCTACTGAGATTTTTTCCCGTTGAAGTTAATTATCGATGCGTTGCCTCCAGCAAAAATAGATGAGAAAGGATCATTTAATTATACAAGAAGAATAAATAAACTAAATGTCTCTATTTGTTCTTGCATTGTTGTTTGTCTAGACGATGGAAAAATTCTGCAAAAAGAACAATTTATTGGAGCTTTTAATTTCGCATATTTTGTACTCAGCGCAAAATTGCGCAAAGTTGGTTGCAATGACATACAAAAAAGATTCAATGACTGACGAACAGAGAAAAGCGCACAAACAAGCAATGAAATGTGAGATGTGTAATAAATCATTTGTGCAATCCAAAACGCTTATCAAAGTTATCTACCATTCACATTTCACATCAAAATTTATTGTATTCCTTTGTAGTTATTGCAATATAGCTATAAAGAGAAAAGTGCAAATAAACTGTTGCACATTTTGTGAAACTGGTTCAGTGTTCAGTTTCCTATTGAAATCCCCGTCACCCGCCATTCAAAGTAAAGTGCAGGTGATTCCTAAGGGTAGCGGAAGTTCGTATTACTTATCATTGATCAGCCACGTCTAATATAATGAAAAGTGGAAGCGTGGCGGTTTATTGGAGATAAGAAAAAAACCGTAAGCAACAACAGATCAACTGATAACTTTGATATAAATGATAGTGACACGACTTTTTTAACAGCACTCGACAATATTTCAAGCTACTTATGTAGTTTACAAAAATCGTTACCTTACGATGGTTATAAGTATTATATTATTGAAGCAATATTGGAGTCTGGTATCATTGATGAAAGTTTAAACGAAAAAGACCTATGCACTAAACAGGCAATAATAAGGTGCAATTTTAAATATCCATCTCATCTTTTTCAAAAACATAAACATTTTCCGTTGGCCACTTGTCGCCAAATTATCAAAGATGATCACTTATCAAAAATACTTGTAAAATGAAATATTCAACAAGCCATCCCATGACTTTTGCAAGATTACGCAGAGAATAGTATTTTTATATATATTATAGGTTGTTAGCATTACGGAATGATAAAGGTAAGTAATGACAAGTGAAGCAAAGTTATTCGGTATGCCTAAACAAAACGAAAACATAAAATCCAACTATACTACCCACCAATAACAATAAGTCGAGACAACCTTTCCATGATTTTTCTCAGTTCTCGATTTTCTACTTTGGCTCGGAATTTACTAGTCAATTTTACACAATAGCATCATTAAATATCCCAAATACCGCTGTAAATGAAATGTTATTTCCAATGTACACTTTATTTGTCATTGTTCTTAATGACGTCAAAAAAAAGTGTGGGCTTGAGATATGCCAGTATGATTTTGTATACACCTTTAAGTTAACTGGAAGTTTAAACTGTGCTGTGAAGTACTGCGAAAATGTACCTAAACACTAAATTAACAGCTCTTCTTGGTCTGTTTTGTATATTTTTGGCCAATGTCAGGGTAATTGTATTTTGTGAAGACAAATCCTGATGATATCTTTTAAAACCTACGCCGAAAACCATCAATAAATAATTTTTCTGAAAAATTTGACGCTAGGAATCTAAAGCTGCAATGGGCGACGATGGCATGCCACGACAAAAGACAACACCAGGTCCTGACAAATTTCCAATGGGTCTTGCATGCGTAGGCAAGAGAGGGTTCACTGACAACCAGAGTACCAAGAAATGCTGCAAAGAGGCCAACGTTAAATGTGGAAAAGCAAGTTGTTAGTATTTGTGTGCAAAAAATAAAATAAAAACAGTGAATTAATAACTATTTGTATGGATTTTCAGGACGATCCAGAGTATCCTACGAAACCTAAATTGACATGTGTTGTGAATAACGCTGAGGAAAAAACCAAGGTAAAGAGTTGTTGCAGCGCAAAGAAAATGATGATTGGTAGAGAAGAATGCTGAAAAGTTTCTGAATATATTTAACATAAAATCTATTCATACCAATTAATTTTTATAAATACCTTGATCTGTTACAACAGATAAATTGAAATGAAGTAATTTCAAAGTGTTACATGAAACGTTCATAGTACTTTGGTGTTTTCTTATATGGTTCTAAAATATGCTGAATATTATTTCCCTCTACAAGAATGGCATACAGAACCGAAGCCGAATTCAGTAACATTTTCCCCCTATATTTGGCTACAGTGCATCCACTGTCACTAGGGAACTTTCTTTTGACACAATATCTCCAAACATTGAAATTGTAATTGAAAAAAAGGCAAATGTCGTCTTGATCTTTTCCTCAAGTTTATTTTCTAGCACTATGAACTTCATCGAAATATCCTGATTTCCTGTGGCAACTTTAATGTTATTTGGCGGGTTCATTTACTCCAGCTCGGCAAATTTAGCTGTGAAATTTTGATCGTCGTGTGGTTCTAACTACTTGGAACAATTTCGATCGATAGCTTCAAGCTTCAAAAATAAATTTTACATTACGAGTGTAGCTAATTAGTCCACGTGTGGTTCCTTTAAGTTCGTAAGCGGTGGTAATAGGTCCAACTGGTTATATCATGGTACAGAATAATTGCTTTGCTAGAAACTAATTAGAAATATATAATTTAAATAGGAATAATCGAAAAATGGTTTTGGATCTTCTTCGGAAAAAATCTACACTGATAAGTATGTGTACAGAGTATAAATATATTTAGTACTGATTACGGGAAGATAAATTAAATTATTATCGAAATTATTACGAATTATTCGAGACTTGGCCGAAACGATGGTTCACCGATTCAACAATGCTTGAAAGTTTATGAATTTGAAACCTTCGTACAACCACTTATAAATCGTTTTTTGGATATGACTTAATAGCCAAAACAGGCCAGGGCTGTATAAAAATTCACATAAAATTTGTTACAAAATCCGTTGCATTTGAAAGGTATTTGGCAGATTTCTTGTTTTGTCGAACACCTGGCTAAACCATTTTTATCTATTAGTTTATAAACGCTGGCTTACTTTAAAAGAAACTAATCTAACGTAGTCAGAATTTACGAAACAGAAACTTAGCAAAACCAAAGCCCTAAAATTGTCATGCGCAAGAGTTTTTTTCAAACAAACTGAAATTCTGAGAGATGAGATGCCTTCAAATCCTCTAGGCCCACAACTAATAAAATGAAATTGCCCGAGTTTTTTCTGAGTATTTAGTATATATTTGTATGCGGCACTCACCTCAATTATTACTACTTGTCCTTCAAAGAGCTCACAAATATTTTCATATAAATCACAATCTAAATAGCTTTCGGTAACATTTCCTGCCATAAATGGATTCATAAGCAAAACCAAACACGTGTTTGGTGTCAGAATAGTTGGCTCTAATTTTGTAAACGTTGTCGATCCGTCCGTGTAATGTATTAATGTAGTCTTGCCAAACCGAAAAATATTTTCAGGCATGAAGAGTTCTACCTGAATTTGACACTGGTGATGCTTTAAAGTTAAGGCAAGTTAGACATTGCTATATAAAGTGGAACAAAATATTTTGAAATTTTACACGAGTGAGATGAATACATTCTGCTCGTGTAACACAATTTAAATAACATCCATGACCATCTCTCATCTGCAACTAACATGTTTCCTCTTTCAAATAAAACTTTAATATCTAAAATATTATAGTTGTTTTTTTCTTAAATTTAAACAGTGTCACAACAATTGAATTGTTAATTTTTAATAATTTTTAAAATTTGCTTAACTATGTTTTTATATAATTTCTTTAAAGCCTTGTAAATATTAAAAATTTGCTCCAAAAAGAAGATAAGACAAGAAGCAAGCAAACCAACTGAAAGTACTACAAATACGACAACAATGTTTCCCGAAATTGACATTGCTTTAAAGTGTTTGTTTTGAAGTAGAACGTCATCCATGTCACTCCCACCTATAAACCTTTGCCACCACTCAAACAATCCCGAAGCTTGCAAACCTTTCATTCGGCGTATCACAAATGGTGGCAATGTCCCTTCAAAGGTGAACAAGACATAGGATGAAAAATATGTCTCAGTGCCAATGCTCAGATGACTTGATACGTGTGGTGTGCTTTGTATAACCTTCTGAGCATATTGTTTGCAAATATTTGAAGGAACTACAATCGCTGTTTTTTTGCAGGTTTGTAAAGACTCCAAAAAATGTTTTTCTTCTTCCTTTCTATACCCATCTCTAAAAACGTTTTCCTGTTCTTCAAATTTTCGAGATTTTTTTGATGGGAATATACTTAATAACGATTTTACTATGTCAGCTATGTAGTCGGTTGAGTGAGTGCTATTGTAGAGGCTTTTTTCAACTTCTGGAATCAGATTTTTGACACTATTGTGTACGAATGTATCTATTTCGCTTTTAATGTGCACGGTAACGGCGTCAACTTTGAAATAGTCTCTTACCAATAACAAGTAGCCATTTTCTAATGTTACATTTTGAATGTATCTTTTATAAAATTTCGTCTCACTAGGATCAGATGTATAGAAAAAAAGATTTGTTGACCTTGAATATATTGTAAAATGGTCACGAACTAGTTCTTGAAATGTCTGATAAGGTTCCACCTTTCTTGGCGCAATTATTTTATTAATATTCTCACTTTTATAGGCATTCGTGAGAATCAAAGCAGCTATTAAAAACGTACTAATTTGAAATTTTAACTTTGTGTTAAAAATGCTGCCATATGAAACGTCTTGTCCGAAAATCAATCTCACGATCATTTCTAAATTTTGCAAATATGTGCAAGCACTCGTAACACTTAAGTGACCCAGCAACGTCGGCAGAAAGCACAAACACAGAATGGTGACAATGAAAATATACCAAACAAACTTGCTGTACACATTAATCAGTTGTTCAAATGGTAAAAATGGCAAACCCTTTTTTCCACAACTGATAAATCTGAGATCGCT
Organism: Entomobrya nivalis; assembly: GCA_034695485.1. NCBI lineage: Eukaryota > Metazoa > Arthropoda > Collembola > Entomobryomorpha > Entomobryidae > Entomobrya > Entomobrya nivalis. Next base: position 2,364 of record JAQFZH010002851.1, on the reverse strand, counting down.
TATTGTATCTCTAATAGCAAGTGGGACCGCAAATTGTTTCAATGGAGATATTGAAGCTAAGACACCATTGAACCATATAACTTCTGGTTCAAATAAATCCAATTTTCTAAACAATAAATTTCTATGCATGGAAGTATCAGTAGTATATCGTCGAAGTTCATTAAATGTATAGTTTTTAAATACTGAATGCCATTCGTGGGCGTATGCGAGTGCCAATCTTTCTTCAAGGCGTTTGTAAGGAAGGCCAATTCTCGACCTTTTTAATGCAATATGATTGCCACGTTGGTAAAAGTGTCTGTTAAATTCATATTCCACTGGGTTTTCGTCAGTCTCTTTGGTATCGTGAAACAACGAAATGACACTTCCGACTTTTGAAAATCCAAATTCTTGATTTTTTGCGGAATTTATAAATATCCACAAGCTTTCCAATTTGACTATATAGCGTCGTCTTTGCTTGCGACAAGCTGGACACAAAAAATAATGTTCAAGTTTCTCAACAATACTTGGTGGTAAATAAATGCTCTTTGTGCTATTTGTATGAACTATTGAATTCAGTAATAGACCCCGAGAGATTTGAAACTCTTCTCGCATTTGAGATCGGGTTTGCCGAATTATTTTTCTGTAGATAGGAAAATTTGTTGGTCTGATGTTTAAACTCACAACGACATAGAAGGCTGGATTGTCGGATGGCAATATTTTATTAAACTCACGAATATATTTATATCCAAAGATAGGGGGGAAATAGTTGAAAAATATACTATACCGGTCATGTTGCTTACAAACAGTTTCTAAAGTCCATGAAAAAGTGGGACAATCCGGCAGATCAGGCAGAAACAGTGAAATTGTATTCTGTAATGTATTCTGTACTTCAATGGCCTAGAGGCGAATGTAAATTTTGTCCTGTCGAGTCTCACGCAAATATCAACATCATCCATACTTTGTGAACTTTCGTGGCCAAGAAGATATTGCGAACTTGGGCAATTTGTAACGTAACTTTTGAGAGACGATAATGTCTTGTTGTTGACAAATGGAATGTTTGGATTGCTCCAAACTAATCTTTTAATAGAGTGAGTTTCCCAAAAATCCATAAATTCAGCTTTTATATATTTTCGAACTACAACTGGGTAATTGGGTGATTTTATATCAACATTATAGTAGTTGTCCAATAAAATCAATGAAGATTGGTCAGCTAATACATCAAAATATTCCGTCAAATCGACTTCATTTGGAAGATTCTTCAAGTATTGCGAAGATTTAAGTGGGTTTAGGACAAACGTATCTTCAATTCCTGATGCTGCGTGGGATAATACCGTTACAGTATACAAGTATACAAACCACATTTCCATTTTTTATTCAAACGGAGGAAACACGCTGTAGATTTGATTAAATTATCTTTAGGCTGGTCTAAAGTATAGAAATGTTGAGGAGTTTATAGCTATATATACCTCAATCGTCGTAAAGACTATTGAAGCAAAGTTGGAAACTGTTGAATAGGAATGTTAAATTAAAGTTTAAAGTACTGTGATTACCTCTCAAAATATTTCATACATTAAACGATTTAAAAAAATGAAATCCAATCAAATTTTTCTCCGCAAATAACTTTTTTGTTTAACGATTTTGGACAGCATAAAAAACTGCCTTGTAAATTGTTACAGTTTAAAATTCAAAAGAAAAGTTTCTATTTTGTAGATATAATATGTAATATATTAAAAGATGGTCGAATAAAATTCTACCGAGAAAGACTTGAGCTCCTGTATTAATATAGAGTACATATATTTGGTATGCATAAAATTATAATGAAGGTTTTTTTGCCTGAGAGTGTGTTCACGAACAAGAGCCAAACGAGGTCTAAAGAGACTACATAGTTTAGCATGGGTATAAACGTACGGCCGGAGTACGTGACTAGCTTAGTACATAGACATAAGCACAACACAAACATTTTAGACAAGACATTCAACGTATTTTAGATCTGATTTTATAAATACTACAATATACTTACGCGGCTTATTAAACAGCCCACATGTAACTACGTATTTAAAACAGAACTACGTAATATAGTAAAAAAATCAATTTTAGTAGATGGAAAGTTGGATGAGATACTATTGACTAAAAATCGATTCCAACTTACTACATAGACATGTGGAGTTGGACTGGCGACTGTGACATGGACATACCAATTTTACAAACAGAACCTAGTAAAGACGTTAAACATATTTCACAACTTAACTAAGTATACTACAACATACTTGCGTATCATAGTAAACATCGCGGATTTAACTAAGTAACTAGTCCAGAAGTACGTAATGTTGAATAAAAATCAATATTAGTGGATGAAAGTAGGAGAAATTTAGAACAAATATCGAA
>JAQFZH010002850.1:0-15281 GCA_034695485.1 Entomobrya nivalis | reverse complement strand
TAGCAATTCTACCAGACAGTTAGGTTCCAGGTTTCATTCTGTACACGGGGAATGATGATGATGATGAGGTTCCGAAATAAAAAGTCAAAACAAGCGTATGGGTCAAAATCATGAATATGCGTTTGTACGTTACGTAATAATGCATTTGTCCAGAACGGAGAGAAACAGGAGAGCTTGGCCCTTTTTGTTTGCTTCATATTTTTATTTTTGATGGCGAACCACCAAAACTGGTCAGTGAACAGCAGGGATATCATAATAAAGTAATGCTATTCAATGACCTAAACTGGACCGACCGGACAACAAATATAAAGGAAACTGTATAATGCTTTGGTGAGGTGCAGTACTTCTGTCCCTAGCTATCTGATAAAGTTGAAAGGAACGAAAGAACAATATAAAAAGTAAAGCCACAAAACAAAAAATGAAATATATTGCTGATATATATTTTTTGTGAATCAAGTCTTGTGTCCGATGGTCACCCCTAAATGTCAAGTCAAAGCTCGTAATCTAACGTAACACCTGAGATAGTAAAAGAGAGAAACACAACGCAAGTCAAAAGAAGAAAAATATACGTTTCATTTAAGAAACAAAATGTTTAAATAAAATAAAAAGGAAAGCATTGCATAATTTATGCCTCATGCTCCCTATTTTATTATTTCACTTCTTAACATCTCTCAAAAAGATATCTAGCATTTAGTATTAGTTTTCATTTGCTTCTCTCTCTCTCTCTCTTCTTATTTTACGAGCGCTCACAATGAATGAGGCGAAAACAACAAAAAAGAGATTTTGTTGGTGCTGGTGTGTGTGTTGCTTTGGTGGTGGTGAGCGGAGAAATAAAGGACCGCTTTTCTTTAGCTTTAAGAAGCTTTTTTAAATGATGACCAGTCATCATCATGATCATCGTCGTCAGCATGATTATTATTACGATTGTGACCACATCAAATAATATATTTTTCTTATTGCTTGACAATAGGAAAGTTTTTATTTGACAGAGTGAACTCGAAAAAGAACAGAACAAACTCACAAGACTTTACTAATTGCAAATGGCTTGTTATATTGTTATAATAAACAGTCATGGTCATGATGAAGATGATCATCATCAGCATTTCATTGAATGAAACTAATAAAAAGAAAAGATACATTTTCTGAGAGAGCACAAGTAACAAATAATCATAACAATGATAATGCTCTTCTCTGCTTGTACTGACTTTGGGCTATTGTCATTGTATATCATCAACATAAACTAGTACGGCTCTTTTTAGACTAAAAGCTTTACCGAAAGAAGTGATGAGCCAAGGCGATGCGCCCAACTTTCATGAACGGTACACTAATATCCATATATTCAAATGACAATAGACCACTTTTGTCTAAAAAATTGTAAAGTTTTACTCATCTTTTAACTTGTGGATTTGGACCATTGCCGCTGCACTATGCACCTTGAATTAAAGCAGGAGTCATGAAATGCATCCTGTATTGTATTGCATTCCACCTCATCTTTTTAGGGATTCAAATCAGCCAAAATAACAAATTAGCATTATCATATCATGACAATAAACCTTTGCTTTTCATGCTTACTTGAGAAGACAAATTTTGGTTCTCTGCTTTTTGCTGTAATGTACGCAAGCATGTTTGGGTAATGATGATGATGATGATGACAACGATGACAGTGGTACACCCACTCGTTATCTAATCTTCCTATAAATTCATGCATAGCAATGTTTGTAGTAATGCTTAAACTTGAGCCGGGCCAAGTCACTTTCAGCTTTGAGATTTAAAAAATCATCATGTTGCACATATATCCATATCCATATATATGCATACATATTATAGATATAAATGTGTAAATATTCGAAATACAAAAGGCACCAGTCAAAGTACAAATTTCTTTGATGCTGCTTAGCTTGCTGAATGGTGAAGTATTGTTTGCTTGTTGCAGAGTACACGAATGACTGACTGACTTGACATGACAAGTCAAAACTCATCTCAAGGCTGGGCAAGGCAACATGAAAAATCTCTAACAATCTGTAAATATGTGTTGCTACTCTGTTGCATTGCTCATTTTTATAAGCGTTACGAGCGAATATAAATGAAACATGATATAGTCCCAAACTGTGAGAAGTACAACTCAAAGTGCAATGTATATGCAAACATTTTAAACTGTATAAATGACAGGATGCATAATGTGCAGTGTTTAAACTGCTGATTTGATGGTGATAGTGATGATGGTATTACTTCTTCTTGGCTTTACACTTGGCTCTTGTGATATGGCTTTGATGTTAAATTATGAGTATTGTGACAACCTGGATATCATCACATGTTCAAAGTACAAAAAAACACATACATTACATACCTTTTACACAAGTAATGCATTTGGCTGCAGTTATAAATTGTCAAACGCATCCGTGTTGGTTGTGTGTAAAGTAAAGGATGGTAGCTAGAAAACGTGTAAAGTTGACTTTTAATCTGACTCGGTTATTTGCATAAATTTTATACACATTTTTTAAAACTCTTACTATCTGATTTTGCATACTAGCACCAGTAACTACCACCACCGCCAATCAAAAATGCGAGGTTTAATGGTTTTCACCAGAAAAGTTATAAAATTAAATCGGTTGCTGATACTTACTCCGCTCCTCAAAATAATTGTCTTGCTCCCCACCACCAACTCAACTCATCATCATATCAACTTGTTTTTTTTTTGTTAAGACAAAATTCAAATAATAAAAGTGTAATTAATACTTTTCATCAAAATAAAATCCTCATCTAGACCTGGTCCCAACCCTAAATACTTTGTTTTTAATACCTCCTTCGCTTGTCTGCTGCATGCTGCTCCGCTCCACGCATAATTTATGCAAGCTTTTATCAAACAAAACATTTCTTTCATGCTTTTCATTATCATCAGCAGCCACCCTCCTCCATCCACTAAACATTTAATTTTTTCTTCTCTTATATGAACATTTTATTACACATTTTTGAATAATTTCCACTATAAGCTTTCATAACAATTATTTTACTGCTTACTCGCATTACGTCGACGTAGTTTTTACGACGAACCCCTACTTACTCAACATGGGTTTTTCGTGTTAAGCTATTTTCTTTGAGGAATGGAATGCATTTAAAAAATCAAATAATGAAATACCGTCTCATCATTGACCAAACCTTCCTTTCCTTCATATGTTGCTGCTGTACTGATGATGATCATGATCATGTTTGATGACTGTTTGTGTCATAAAATATCAACCGAAAAATAAAGGAGGAAAGCAGCGGACACAGATAGAGCAAACCTGCAAAATACTATTTTTTACGAGCTTGGCTCTGATTACTGACAGCAAAAGAGAAGCTGATTGTGTCTTTGACTGAGTGAGTGGCCAATATTGACCACCACAGTCAGTATTGCTGACTGACTGTGAAGTCATTGTCTCACTTGACGCTTGGCAGAAGACACATCTTGAGGTTTTAAGAAACCACCTCATAAAACAAAGGCTGTCAAACTTGATTCTTGTATATTGCTCACGGCTCGGTCCATCATCATCTCTTAAAAATACAGAAAGCTCGGCATATGTATGTTTTAGATGTATATTACGTAGGTATCTATGCATGTTCGTACTTAATAATCGTCATTGTCGTCTTGAAAGTCAAAAGAGAAAAATTGTAAGAATGACTTGACCATGTAGTGGGTACGGCCAACATCAAAAAAACGACAGAACAAGAACAAGCCCACATGTTGTTGCGGATTGGATTTATTACAATTTTAGGTAATCCTATCTACTGATTCATTTCATTTTAATGATGACCATCACAGTTCCAGTCGAATTACCACAATTCTTGAGAGAATCAGGATATACATACAAAACGTGTATTATACGTCGATTGTGATTGTTGTAGATCGCTCTTTCACTCCGAGAGTCACTTCTCTTTTTATACACTTTATACTTATTACATTAAAATATAATCATATTATTTTGATGATGCTGACAATGAGTGAATTCCTTTTGTATGAGTCGCTACTTCTTTTTTCTTAAGAGAAGATGATTGAATTAAAAATGTTTAGTGCAAAATAAGTGCCCAACCCATTTACAACTTGTCTTTTCTGTTTTTATTGTTGACAAAATAATAATATTATAATATAATGTCTGCCATGTCTGCAGAGAGTGAGAGATCTTAAAGCTTAGTTCAAACGCGCAATAACTGCATGTATACCGGATTACCACAGAGGCTTCATTACATTTTATTTCTAGTTCAATTGACATTGTTCGTGGTAGAGAAAAAAAAATTAAAAAGTGACTCAAGAAAAATTATCAAACTTTTTTTACTGACTGACGACGATATCATGTCAGTGTATTTTTACTGACCGTATAAAAAACTTTTCTTAATACATACCTTATAATACATACTTGAATTTCAACGATCAGCATTTGGTTGAAATAAATGGTGCGAGATTCGTTTTTAAGAAAGTAAACTTAGCATCACATCTCAGTATTTGACTGCAAAGGTAAGTGAATTGTTGAACGACGAACGAAAACAGGAAAATATTGTTGCTTTGCTTTCTCTTGCGAAGCAGAGACAAGACTCGTAAAGCATTTTGTACTTACACAAAAGTAACACATAAGATAGTCCGGCACCCTGCGATAGTCATTGCCATAAGAGTGGCGAGGAAAACTCATTCTCTCTCGTTTCGTTTTTGCCCTACAGATCTCGCTCCATTCATCTCCTGTTCCAGCAAAGCTACCGAAGGGTGCTTTGAGTGAACTGTACTTTTTTGGGCTGCTTGTCTCCACTTACACCAACAAAAAACAAGCATATCGAGCTTATTCTATTCACGTGGCTGAGCTTTCCCTTTCATGCGAGTAAACCATGTACCATTTCCAACCTGTATTAATGCTATCAACCTGTTCCGTTGATTTTAAATGGTTTGTTTTCTATTTTGAACAAATAAAATTTCAAATTTCTTTTTTTCCCTTAAATATTTGGATATGCGCATAGATTCAAATATGAAATTGTAATAATAACTTATGCAGTCAGTTTTTGTTGCACGCTCGTTTGCATCTGTCTCTTTCAGATGATGCATTATTTCATTTCATACGTGATGTGTTCGAGTAACTAAAAAAGTCTTATTGAAGATTGAGGAAAGGGACAACGACAGATTGTGCCCTGGCCCTGCTCGTATTTTTTTCTACTCGTCATCTTCAGAGGAAACGAAATACACTTTTATTTGAGGAATCAAAAGTTATTCCATTAAAAATTCAAAAAAGGAATATAGCAAAACATGACATCATCATACTCTCAACAAGAAGACTGGGTTAATATTCTACAAGGATAATATCAAACAGAGAGAGAGAGAAAAAAAAGAGACTTTTTTCATCCCATCTCTCCTTTTCGTCTTGTTCGATCCACAATCACATTCGCTTACATTTCTAGTTTTCGACTGATCCCCAGATTTTCATATTTATTTTCTTGATCTTCATCTTGATGATATGTAATATTTTTCCTGGAACGCACATGTGAGTGTTGTACAATATTTAAGTGATATAAAAGGAAAATACATGTTTTCTATATTTGTCCGTCATGAACATACAAAACACATCTGATGACAGTTTCTTCTCTATTCTTGGGAAATGATTGCTGTGCTCATTCGTTTGTTCACTGATGCTGTGATGCTGATCTTCTTTTGTAAAACTCATGACCATTCCTGATCTTCATTATAATAATATTATTATAATATTTTGATCTGATATGCATTGCGTGTCTATGCTTAAATTTCAACTTTTGTTGTTCCATGCATATTTTAGTATATCAATTACTTCGATATCTGTAATATTTTTTCTTCTTCGAATTTGTTTCATTTGTCTACATTGTACGTATTTATGCTTCAAATTTTGACATTCAAATGCGCAAAATTTTAGATAACCAATTTTAAATCTTAAATACTTCAAATCAAATACAGTTTTAATCAAAATGTGCGTACACAGGCATTCTTGGAATAGCTTCGTTGATTGGTAAAAATCATTTAATAAATTGATAAATAAATATCAGTGATCAAGACAATTTTCATTTGTGCTCCGATTTTATTACATTTTAAATTCGCTATTTACCGAATCACTCTATTTTAATCAGCAATATGTGCAAATGTATAATTAAATTCCAATTATTTAATTTTTATCGCCCAGCAAATTATAATACACGTCAAAAGTTTCACCTGCACAATGAAGAGATATTACAGATGAATTGATTGAAAATTGAACACCTGTCTAACGGAACGGAACATCTTGATAACTCACCTGTCCTGTCTAATTTTTTTCTCTTGCATATTTAAAAGAAAAAAGAAAGAAAACCAGCACGTATGCATAATCATCTTCATATATTGATTTTCTGTTAGTTTACCATAATATGAAAATAATATTTGTTGGATAGTGAATAACGTATATAAGATAGCAAACATGAAGAAAAAGCGGAATGTTACCATACTTTAGTATGTATTCAACTACATATTAAAATGCTCTTTTTACCACTCTACCGACCTATCATGAACAAAAACGCGTAAATTTACTTTTGTGGCTTGAAACAGGACAACTGGCTCCAGACAGACAGAAATCCTGATGATGAGAAAAGCTCATAATCGTCAGGTTAGAAAAGTTCAGAGAAACCGAAGAGCCACTAATAGTATTGATATTGCATTTTTATTAATTACACGCCACACACCGTACCAAGTACCAGTTGTAATGAATAAACTTGTAATATATTACAAAATTCAAAATAACTAAAAGAATGCAAGTCAAAAATATTTTTGGGGAAAAATATAATAAAAATGAACTGACGCGTATTATGACATGATTCATTAGAAATGCATTAATTCTTCCTCTCGTCAAATATTTCATTCACATCATTAAACCACAATTGCGCATATAATTTTCATTTTTTCATCAGACAGTATAGCGCATCATTAATAAATTCTAAAAAAATCACCGAATCAAGTGTCAATGCACCAGTCGAAGAAATCGCAAAGATCATATTCAAGGAATGTGAGTATAAAAGAGTGCATTAAACCTGCAAAGAGGTGCAATACCGAATGCAACTCAACTTTGTTCCCATAATGTTATCCTATTTTTCATTAAAAAGTACTAACTAACAAGTACAAAATATTTCCTGATACGCTTGCATATTAATACATTTGTACAACGATAACAATACTAAAATGTTCATTTTTTTGATAATCATTATCATCATGAATAGGACAAAGTAAAGTATTATGAATGAATAATAAAGCAAATAGCAAAAATGTAACATTATTGTTGTTGAATCATTATTACTGTGGTTTGTACACACAGTGCATTGGTACGCAATTACAGCACTTTTTTTCATAAAATCAAATTCCGTTGTTGAAACCAATTTTTGTTTAAAACGTGTTATTAGCCAGGCCAAGCAGGCGGGTATTATTATTTTACCATTACTTTGCTTACCAACTATCTTGAAGCTTTATAATGCGGATTCAAATTCTTTCTCTCTCCCAATTTAATCTCATTAAGGTACAAGATCTGTTCTTCTCATCCTCCTCATCATCACAAGCCATTATCATCCCTCTTACTCTTTTTGTACAGGTATTACCATTTTGTAAACCACTTCTCTGCTCTCGCGATCCAATTATTTCCAATGATTTTGCAAAGGAAAAAAACAGAACGAAGTAAGTATGGCTATTCGTGTAAACATGTGTGTGAAAAAAATACCCATAAAAATTCTCTCTACTAAGTCTGTGTATAAATGTGTGCATTACCAGTACTTGCTTTTTTATCGTGATGATGATCAGCATCACCAGCTTAGATTTTTTAGTTTGAACAATATCGTTACATTACAATTTTTAAAAAGAGAAAAGTAGGAAGGAAGAATGTAAAATAGCCGTCATGTTATGCTCTCAAAGTACGTGTTTAGTACACACACATGTCCATTAATGACTCCTAAATACTCTCATGAAAATAAAGAGAAGAAAAAACTATAATGATTGAACAAGATGATGTGATGATGACGATGGTGATTTTTCGTCGATATGCATGTCTTCTCGTCTGAACATCGTCAGGAGGGCACATACCTTTCTCAATAATCCTGTGTTATTCTCTTTAGGACTTGTCTCTGTTGGTCTTATTTACCATTTTAGGCTGAATCCTGTATAAATATGTATATCATATCATCGTCATCATCACGATCATCTCTCAGTTTTTATTTGCTTGTGGCATATTGAATATATGTATATATTTGTGTACATGCAGTACACATCAACCCTATATGTCATCACACACGTACTTACTTAAGAACGTACATTTTTTAAATGTCCGGCGTGTGTTCATCATTCTTACATGGGAAAAGGCCAGAAAAAAAGATGATAATGACTGACCGTGAGATGGGATCATAGAAGATGAGTAAAATATACTGACACATTATCAAGTATATTAATATGGCGTATTTTTAATATAGCACATAACAAACAGTAAACAATGCATTCATGAGTGTAAAGGAGTAAAAAGGTAACAATGCAATGACGAGTGAGAGAAGAAAAGTCGAGGAAGATAGAGAAGGGAGACATATGTCTTGATTTTTTGATGTTGATAATGATAACGCGATGAGGAGACACGCTGCTGCTGCAGTGCAGCAAAGAGAGAAGTAGATATGGCTTGCTCTCCACAGGAGACAAAAGACTGGCATTTTTCAGAGATTAGGTAAGAAAGAAGCTATACATTAATAAATACGCCAGAAAAAGAAGCACGCCAACATCATCAGTATTTCTAAACGAAGAAAATCATCTCCTCTCTCTTCTCTGAACTAAACTTTGCTTTGAAGATCATCATCATCGTCATTTGTGATATTATTATAATGTGAAGCACACCACATTCATTCGAAACTATGTATATTTTTTGGGTGAGTTCACAGTAGAATCTGTATAATGTGCTGTTATAAGTTATAACTTGCCATTATGATGATCAGATCATCTCATCGTAATAATGTAATAGGTTGATGTTGTTGTTGTGTGTGTATTAAAATGTTTTATGGCAGGTATAATTATTTTGGAGCAATGATAGAGTCACGTCGCTCGCTAATTACTACTGAACGCAAATTACTCTCGGAGGGAGAATGCATTAATCATGTGAGCACACAACAACAACAAGAAAAGAGCGCAAGTTCATGCAAATAAAAAATACGGCAATATGATGATTATGATTATGCTGACGCTATGGGGCTGCTGGCGCTCTTCTGACTCGAACTCAAGAATAAGGATGATATAAGAAGAGATCAAATTTATTATTATAACTTGAACATCGGTTTGCTTGTTCCCTTGTGTGTATATTACTTCTTGTGATCCATTACCAAACGAAAGATTACTAGCTTAACAGGCAAGAAATCAAAATCGTCACGACTTTTTCCCCTTCAACATCATCGTCCTCTTTCTTATAGTGTGCCCGACAAGTCCTATGATTATTACTGACTAACCTTGCTGCGTTTTCTGATGAAGCTAAAAAGGTATAAATTTTTTGAGGAGAGAAGATTGTTTGATCGTCATCATCGTGCGTTGTTGTATTTTATTGTATCGACGTTCGACATATTATACCCAATTTTTTTGCGGGTGATGATGATCAAGAAGAAAAAAAAGAACAAGATGATGATGACGATCGAGTTTATACTTATATTTGGGTAAGGAATAATGCATAAAAAAATGATTTGCCAGACAACTCATTATAATTTGTAAACTATGCAAAAATATTATTGATGATATGCAGTGGAAATGTCTACAAGATGATGATATAAGGAAGGGAGTGGGTGAGGTAAAATGAGATAGATGATGTGCAACCTGCATGTAACCAAGCACTGTATCGCATCACCGGGCCAAGTTGCAAAGCTAACTTGTTCCGTGAGTAAGGAAGGGGAGCCAAGAAGCATCTAGTGGAACATCCGTGAACAATACCAGACAACCAGTACTCAAAGCTGATATGTATGCTGCAGGTTTGGCTTGAATTTCTTTTGTGATTTTGATCACTGCTTCTTTTTTCCGGTCTCCCTCCTCCACCTCTGCAGTGCACTCTTCGGAACTGACTAAAATAGAAAGCTTGCCTTTGAACTGATTTTAAATGTGAAACATTTCTCGTTAACTCCTTTAATTTAACTGTTTTTAGGGAAAACCCAAAGAGCCAAATTCATTTTCCCTTTGTGATCTTTCCGTTTAATGCCACTTACATAAATTCTACTCATTCCGTTTGCTCCTCGTTTTTACATCTTTTGTTTCATTTTTGCAGATTAAATTTAACTACCACCACTGCCACAACAACATAACATGGGGACTAATCACACTCGAGAGAGATACTTCACAAGTAGTCTGCTAAATCTACAATAATGTACAATTATGGTCGTTTTCCCTCTGTTCGTTCTGTCTGGCTTTTTCTTTATGTAATCAAGCAGAGATATTCTGACCAGTCGACTTTACTTTGGTCTCTGTCTGACTGGTATATTGGACTTGTGGCCAAAGTATTTTTCCCCTACTTGACTTTTTTCACTCGTATAGTGATTCCAACATTTTGCTAAGAACTGGTAGTGCCTGCCAGGTCATCAGTCAGTAAAAAGAGTAAAGCAAAGCCAAAACACACAACAGTCGACTTTGATTTTTCCTTCTTACTCATCGTTTACTGGATAATTTGGAAATGGGAATTCGTTGGAATCTGATTAGTCAACTTCCCATTACTCTGCCGATCTCTCTCGAAGATCAGAGCTAAACACGTACATAACAAGCATGAGGATATTTCTAACAAGCACATGTTTTGTTTCATCATCAAATTAAAACCGAAAAACCCGAAATAATGTAATGAGAGAAAGCCAAAAGAGCACAGGCAACTGTCCAAACCGTTCCCCAAAAATGTATACATTTGGCTTGTTGTGTAGGATAATGGACGCAATATTTGCTGAAACGTGGCATTTATTAGGTTTCATTTGATTTCAATTAGTTTTTCTTCCTTGTTAGTCCGCCACAGAGCCAAGAATACTTTTAGATGTATAAATGCTCATTTAGATACACATTCCACATTAAACGCACAAAAAGTGACAAATCATTGCAAACATAGCATGCACACTATTTGATATTTGTTAATGATGGTGATGACGATTATTCTACGCTGTGTGCAAAGTGATGTCAATGTACTTCCTACAATAATCTAAATTACTTCATAATTCAGCAGCCAAGCAAACAATGCAAATTTTTAACAACAATAGCATACAACCGTGACACATGTTTTCTATTGTTACAACGTTACACATCCGCCAACCACGTTATTTTTAGATTGTTATGATCTCTCTACCTTTCTCTATCTATCTTTGTGCTTGTAAACTTAATTGAAATGCTAATGGCACTCTGTTAATTTGCAACCTGCTACTCCACTGTGTGTGCGGTTATTCTCTGTTCATTTGTCAAAATTAAATTCATTATCATTCTGTTTATTTTGATGCGCAATACTGCTTCTCTACCTTCCTTCCTATCTGTCATTATGCTGATCATGAAGCGTAATTATTTTCCTCATTTTTTTCTCTCCTTTTTTACAACAATTCACACAAAATCATGTACCTTATACATCACATCACAGTTTTTACAAAGAATAATGATCCGAATCCAAAGAGAGATGCGTAAAGTATGTATATTTTGTACAAAGTTATAATGACAATTGTTGTAATAATAATAATAATGACGATGATTATTTCACTGAAACATGAAAAAACTGACAGAGAGAAAAGGGAAAAAAGGAATAAAAATTTGTGGAGACACAGTACACACAGTAGTAAGACACACGTACTGAGTCTATACGTCGTCGTCGTAGTCATAATTATAGCCATTATTATTGTGGTTTCCTTTTTACCAACATCTGGACTTTTCGGCAACAGAAATAATAATAATCAATGTGGGATTTACAGTGGCAATAATGATTATGCTACGATGTACCACACATGCATATGTGTGTTTTATATCGTTATGATGAGAGATGCTAGATGAGATGAGTATGAGACAGGGATGAAGAGAAGGGGAGGAGGGAGCTAAATAGGAAGACAAAAAAGTGAGTTAGTTTGTCTTTGAAATCATGAGCAATTACTCGTTTTGTCTGCTTGCCTGCCTACATCTTGCTTATGATTTTGAATTATTTGTATGATGACGGCAGGCAGATTGAGAGAGAGGAAATAATGAGCGTAGAAAAATTGACTGCTACTGTGCAGGCAGGCAACCCAAGCAAACTTGACAAAAATATATTTGGGACGGATTCACTTATTGAAGAAGCGATTCCTTTACTTTTCTCTTTAAAACCTTCTTCAGTATTATCATTATAATTTTCAATAAACGGGTCATACACTTTAATATTGAGTGAACAAAGTAAAAAGTTGTCGGTTGATCGTATGACGATGAAATCATAATGAGTTTTAGAGGTATAAATGCGGAAGAAACAATGACGATTCACCTGTTTACTTAAATTCGGAAAAATGAGATTATCAAAAGAAAAGAACGCTGTTTCTAGCTGCCGACAGACCGACACAAAAGAATTATTATAATCGCAGCTGTGATGATGAAGAAGGCGAACATGGAGATGTGATGAAGCTACCTGAATTACGACAAGAAAAATAAATGGTTGATTTTTATTGTCTGTTTTTCTGAAGAATAGATCATTATTCATAGCCACAAATATACAGATAATGACTACAATGATCATCTTTAGTGATCAGAAAGCAAACAACAGTGACAAAAATCATTTTCCCATGTAATACGTCTTCGTGTAAGTGTTCTAATGCTAGAACAATAAAAATCATGAAAAATATACAAAACGTAGTATCACAGAAGCGTATCTTCCTTCAGTTATTAGCTTCGTTAATTCAGAAGAAACCACAACAATCCCATTATTTGTACAAAATATTTTCCACAGAAGCAAAAATTTCTGAATACTAGCATGCCAGATGAAACCTGCCTCCCAACCTGGCGCATTCTCTTAATTTCGTGGAAAAAATTGCTAGAGCGATGCATGATTTTTAAATAATCTGGAATATAAAGGTTTATCGACAAGATGCATAGACAGGTATCCAAGAACGAGGCGACGACGACTCATCTAAAAATTATTATAGTTTTTTTGTGAGTTTTTCTTTTGAAGCCAAGCAAAGACAAAAAGTTAAAATTGATGTGATGATGACGATGATGATGACTGTAGTACGTGCATGAATTACTTTTTCTTCTGATTATTATTGCCATTCGCCTTCGCGATCATCATCACTGCAATTGCCATTAAGACTAGTTGATTATTATTTAGCATCATCATCATCCTTCCTATAGTCAATAGTAGATTACTGATAAATCCTCTGCCGATCCTTCAAGAAAAAACAGTAATGATTGATAATACCAAAGCAGAGAGAAAGAGGATTTTTGTAGGATTGGCTAACGCTGATAGGTAGTCGAAAGAACATTCCTCCCAAAAGAAGAAGAAGCTAAAAGTCACAATCACAAAGTCGCAGTCTGTCGGTTTTTTGATGATCATCATCATTCTTAGATGAACAATGGGAATTAAACATGCATAAAAATCATGATTTTCGATTGAGAGACTTTAAAATAAAAACCAGAAAAAAAATCTTTCATTCCATCGCATCGCGTTCTGTGGTGGGGATTAAAAGGAGGAGGACGGCAGCACAGCAGCAATGCAATGGCATTAATAATAAGCAGGATGAATGAGCATATTTTTTCTGATTCTTCGTGAACAGTACCATCATTTGTTTTATTTTTCATCTTCTTAAAACTCTTCTTGAAAAACTTGGTTAATGATGGATAGCTATGTTGACTTGCTCTTTACACTCCTTTACCACCATGATACGCTAAGAAATTCATATACATAATATTTTACTGTAAAACAATAAGAACGATTGGAAAAGACTGCGCTATGCACTTTTTTGTTTTTTAAAGGTGGAAATTTTATTCTTTACTCATCGTCTTTCTACATCTTCATGATGATGACGATGATGATGTCTTGCATTTTTTGATGTACTACTTAAATGGCGACTGACTGCCATTCCCTCTCCCTCGGAACGCCAGTCAGTGCGGATGGATGAGTTGTGTGTGTTGGGAAATTAGACAACAATGATAACAACTTCAATTGGTGTGGCGTGGTCTACTACTTTTTTTCTTATTCGTAGGCCCTGTTATTAAGACAGGAACCAAACCACAATAATATATCAACGCAGCACAGTCAATGTCTGATATATATCCTTGAAATGAAACTTATGTAATATGACATGTCTCTTCTTTTTCCCTTTCGTTGATTATTTTCATGCATGGAATATCACATCACAATCCCATCATAATAATCACCATCATCATCATCGCCGTCATTATCATCAAACCTTTCTCATCTTCATCATTTTTTTCTGAGGTTAATAAATAAATCTAGTGTTTTGTGGCTGCAAGAACGGAAAACTGGAAACTTTGTGTTTTACCAAAAACTAGCTTGCTTTCAGTTCCAAGTGTTTATATCCTTTTCTTCTTCATTTAACCAGACAGTATTAATTTCTTACTAGCATTTTTACTTTGTGTCCCGAATTAGTAACTAACCTATATTACGCAAGAGTCCCCCTGGTATTTTAAAACCGTCTATGTATTACAATTTTCCATCTTAAATCTACTCCAATATTAAAATCAAAACGATGTAAGTTTTACTTTTGAAAAAGTCTACTCGAACCAAGAAGAGGATCATTACAAGCAAGATAATTACCAATATTGTTTATAGAGATTGGAGAGTATTTAAGACAAATAATAAGCAACATAAATGCTTCTTGAGTATGATATCTGACTCTAATTTTTAAAGACATTCTATTTATTTTTACATGTGCCACAAGAGTAGTAATGCAAAACATACTACATAGTACACTTTAAGAAATTGATCACAATTCCAAGGAAATCTTCGCCTCAAGAATTTATTGCGACAGGGATTGAAAAGAAGTTGTAAATGCTTACTAAATAGTTAATAGACGAATGATCGAATTAAGATCTTCCAGTAGAACCCATAGATCATAACTCGACTGAATATTGTAAAAATTAAATCAAAAATATTTTTGACTACTCTTGAGCATATCATGACTTTTAACAGTACAGAAACTTTTTACATATTTATTTCAGTAATTTATCTTCTGCTTCTCAATTTCTACACATCTTTTTGTTGCACATTGCGTACACATATCATATAATAATTCCATACTAAGCAGGGGGCAAATCCATAAAGGGAGAGCAATTAAGAAACCGG
>JAQFZH010002849.1:0-15285 GCA_034695485.1 Entomobrya nivalis | reverse complement strand
TTTTTCTCACAGCCTGGCAGTTGCTCTCACTTAACCATCAAGAATTATAAAAAGATTAAAATAAACTTAAGAAAAGCAACGCAAAATGAAAATAATACCAAGCTATGGTTCGGTTTGTTCTCCTTCCATAATGCACTACAAAGAAGGAATATGATGATGTATGTCGCGTTTGTGAATATTTTATATGATAGAAGTATATGCCTTTGCCAACTTGCTGTAGATCAAGTACCTAAAAGTAAATTGTGATTTTGGACTTTTTAAGCATAACTTTTTAACTTTTGGAATTATATCGACGGATAAAGTATAAAGAAAGTTGCCAGTAATTTGAATGCATTTATTTTTAGAAAAACGTTTTTACACGATACCTTTAGGACTGCAATATTTAGGGTTGCATACAACAATACGACTTAGGGGATGAACAACTTTTGTTATGTATAATGCTGTATGGTTAAGTTAAAAACAGTAGTACCCTATGCTTGCTTAGTAATATATAACGAAGATGCCTTAAACTTAAGCCTTGACACGTGGGCTTTATTTTAGGTCATGAATGTAAAACCTACATGTGACGATATACATATAAGGCTACGAAATTTTTTTATCTTCCAGTCAGACATCAGTCTTACAAGCTGATTTTTAGTCTCATAAATTTGTCAACGAATAACTTTTAAATTCATTTTTCAAAATTTAAAGTTGCAGAAAACTACAAAATTGTTCAGTTTATTGTTAGTTATTTAGTTCAAATCGAAGTTCACAACGATTTTTTTAAGATGCGTTTCTTCAGTGTCGTCTTCAGCTGTGTAATAATTTTTACGTTAAAACTAAAAGAGGGGAAATGTGATCTAAGGGGAGCTTCAGATCAAAAAAACCAAACGGAAGAAGTTTTCATAAAGGTGGACGGAAATGAAGAAGTATGTATATGCACAGCCCAATACGATCCTGTGTGTGGTAATGATGGAAAGACATATGGAAATGCCTGCGCTTTGGGCTGTATAAGGAAGGCAAATCCATGTAAGTTTGTAATGTTCATATTGCTATAATCATGCTCTTTTGATTTGAACAAAGTAATAGAATTCATGATATTGTAACATTTCAAGTTTTGAGGAATATCAATTTCATGATTATTTTTATTTTAGACGTATTTGGTCTATGTAAAGGAGAGTGTCCATGCTGCAAAGAGCCATTTTACAATGATCCACAGGCATTCATTGAAGAAACTGGATTTTTCGGATGGGATCTTATGAAGCATTCTGTAGAGTCTCCAAATCCAATGATTTTTGCCAGCAAGCCACAAGAAGACCCAATACAAGACACTGACTCCCCAAAATCGGAAATAGATACAACACCACACTCACCCGGCATTTGTAACATCACGCCAGCGTATCCTCCAAATTGCATTTGCCCCTTCATTTATAAGCCTCTTTGTGGTTCTGATGGCAACACTTACTCAAATAGTTGTCAACTGGCTTGCTACCAGAAAGTTAATCCATGTAAGTCAATATAGAGAATGCATATCTAACATATACCTATGTGCATTATTTTCCATTAACCAGCAGTTAAATTTTTTAACCGTAAATGCGTTGATTGTTCTATTTACAGGTGTAAAAGTAGCATGCGAAGGACAATGTCCATGTTGCCCCTGTCCAGCCTCCAGACATCAGTCCAATCTAACCGGAACCTAAATATCCCTCAAAATATTTCTAATATATGATCATGTATATACGATTTCAAACGGACTTCACTGGGGAACTCAGAGAGCATGACCACAAAAGAACTTTTTACTATTCTTGACCGTCACTGCAAAATCAATGATGCGTTACTTTTAATTATAATAACTTTAGTACGTGAGGATTTTTTGCTCGATTATTAATATTTATTGAAAGCACTATTTCATATTTATAGTTAGTTAATAAAACACCATTTTATTTTGTTTGGTACTCTATAATTTATTACGCAGCTCTCAAATTGAAATTGATATTTATCATAAAATCACATTCCCTTAACCGATAACCTTGAAGAAAAAATCTATTTTATGTAGTAAGTCATACTCACGACACGCCATATTCATACCATGTTGTTCATCTTTAATTAAAACTACAAACTCATATCTTCAAAAGGTTTTACTGACTCAAACGAGGGCTCAAGAAAATTTAACACATTACGTTAAACAAAAAGTGGGAAAACAAAACTCATAGGTCTTGAATTGCATAATGTATGGCAAATGCACATAAAACTGAATAAAATAGCATATTCCGTATTTCGTAGAATTTCATGTAAAATATTTGAAATTGCAACGTAACGAGGTTCTGTAATGTGAAATGAAAAGTTAGTTGGTTTCACTTTGATACTGATCCTTCTACAAAAATATTCTACACTGTCATTAAAATAAAAATCTGAGAGTCATTTCTTTAAGGAGTTCAAAAATGAGTGTGGTTTTAAATTGTGCCTTACTTTTGACTATCGTGGTGGGAGTCACTCTTTGTGCTATTCAAATGAAGGGCTCCCACCACTCAGATGAAGGAGAATCACACGAAGATCCAAAGTTTCACGAGTTAAAGTTTAATCATGATAAACTCCCAGCTTGGTTAACTGGTTATCTTAATAGATCCGTGATCGAAGAAAAATGTCCGAAAGCGAAGCCATGCTATGCAAGTGATCAAGTTGTTCCTGTTTGCGCATCTGACAACCAAACTTACCTTAATCCTGGTGTGTTGATTTGTGCTCAGGAATGTAATTCAAGTAAGCTAATTAGATAAAAAAAATTGTTTAGTTAAATATTGTTAATTAGGTTTCAAATGCATAAATTCGTAATACGAAATCTGGTATATGAATTTTTAAGGTTTGAAAGTCAGTGAGTTTGGATTTGGACCATGTCCGCATCATGAGTTTCCTCCGACACCAGCATTAACGTTTTACTCAAATGTCAATAAGTCAGAAACTACAACAACTCCACATCCAACATCAGCAGATCGAACAAGAGTTTATGGTTCAGTTCGCAAGTAAAAAGTGGAATTACTTTACTTGACTTTAAAACTCAATTCTTACTCTTAGATTTCATAAAATTGAATTTAAATTTATTTTCAATAGGTTTTTTGAATTGTTGGGGTTTCACATACACGATGACGGTGGATTATACATTAAAAACGAAAAGGAAAATACAGCTTGGTGGAATATTTAATTTCCTCCCAATTTCAATATTATTTTGAACCCACTTTTAAATTCATTCATGTAATGATTGATATATGTATTTATAATCTTCACTCATTTGGATTGAGAAGATGACGATGGGAGGTATCTGCGTTCAGCATTTGCCAGCTCATCTTCATTTTGTAGTCGAAAAACCTCTTGAACTGGAGCGACCTATAAATACAAAAAAAATATTTTGATGACTTGACTATTAAATGTATAACGTGGTTAATACTTTAATATAAAGTACCTTCGACTCCACAAACGCCAACGACTTTTGATTGAAAATGTTCGCCGAAGTTTCTTGCATGGCTGAGATGCTAGCTCGAAGATTGTGATTCGCCCAGATGACCAAAGACACACCCAATTCTTCTAGTCGTCGTGTCGGTGTTTTGTAGTATTTTGTAGGAACGACGACCACAGGTCCTTGGTTATTCCAAGCGTTCATAAAGGATTCAATATCAGAAGGGTCACTCTTCTTGCTATGAATCAGAATGGCGTCGGCACCTGCCTTGTTGTAAGCTTCTGCTCTTTTTAGAGCTTCGTCTAGTCCCCATCCAGCAATCAACGCTTCCACACGAGCGACAACCACAAAATCAGGATCACTTTGAGAATCCTTGCAAGCCTACAAAAAACATTTTAAAAATCAAAATACGTATGTTATTTTAATTTAAAGATTTTGCTCAATCTTGCAAACCCGAATTTTTAACGCAAATTCATTAACATCCGCCAGTGGTTGCTTGCGATCGTCCAGTAGAGAATTTGTCTTTGGGAATATCTTGTCCTCTAGGCAGCAACCAGCCACTCCGATTTTCTCTAACTTTCTCACAAGTCGTCTTGCATTATTAAAGTTCCCATAGCCAGTGTCTGCATCCAATAAAATGGGAATTTTGGTTGCATCAGCCATAAACTCTAATACTTCGGTGACTTGTGTCCAGCTAGCTTCGTTGCAATCTCGGACCCCAAGCTGAGCGGAAATTGACAATCCACTGCCCCAAATTCCTTTGAAGCCTACATAATAATAAGTCAGTACTTCAGTATCTACCTATATAACTGAAAGTAAAACTGTCTCAATTTTGATATGAATCATTTATGTACCGGTTTCCTCAACAATTTTCGCACTTAGCCCCGAATGAGCTTCCATTATAAACTCGATTTCGGGAGATTTCAACATTTCCTTGAGTTGAGTGGTTTTCCTTTTGGTTGTTAAGAGTCCACGGCAAGTAATGCTTCCGAAGAAAGAGGATTTCCACCACACAGATCCCATGCCATAGCATGCCTTTTTGGACAACAAGTAGGGTAACATTTGGTGTTCAGAAATGTTTGGGTCAAAATTGAAGTAAAGTACAATGTATGATGTACGTATAAGCAAAATATGTAAAATAGAGTTTATAATTTGCGTTGTAAATTTTATTAAAAACAACTTTATGATCAGAGCCAGAACACAGCTAAATCAGAAGTGACGAGTATTTAAGACAATGTACAATGGAAAGCAAGCTATTGTTTAATAGGAATAGTCGAAATCAATTTCTTGGAATCGATATGAAAATATGTAATGGTATCTCTAAAGGTCTTCGAAGGATGGCAATCCAATACAGATTTTATGTTTATGCATCCACTTGTTTGTCATTGGTAAATTTTTATAATGATGATAAGCGCATTAGTAAGACGAGCTTATACAATGCATGAAAAATGTTAGGTACACAACGATTTGGTACGAAGATTTTTATAGTCTAAAATAAAAAACGAAGCTGCCATGATATTCCCTTATCTCAACTTTGCAGCAGTTTCAACTCCCAAATCCATTCTGTTTGAGGAAACTCTGTATCCTGAACTGCCCTCTGATTTTGAGAGAATCCGAAAGTCAGTCAGTCAGATCATTAAAATTTATTGCTGGAATGTTTGCAAATTGGCTCTTGGTAGCAACTACTGTTTTTCTTTTCAAGCATCTTATTTATCGTGCAAGCAACTTCATCTTTATGACATTATTTATCGTGCAATTTAAATGTTAAAAAAGACATATTTAACACTATTATAATTAACGATTACAATGCAATTTGATATTAGGATTACTGCAAACTTTAAATAAATTTTTACCGTAATTAAAAAAAGCAACCGCAATAAGCTATTCCGTTTCAGATACAAAAGTAGTACATGTAACTATTACTGCTACACAATTTTTTATTCATTGCCATTCTTTTCCACAGAGAATAATTTCAATTAAATTTTTTTTAAGTGCCTAATGAACTGGAAAACGTTCTTGAAACTAAAACACATTCGAATGAATACCAAATACCATGAAAATTAGCAAGTATGCATACATACTCTATGTCTTGAAATATGAAATGAAATAGTAATTGCTTTGTTTTCTGTCTGGCCTGGTACAAAACCAAGGCAAGGTAATGCACAGAGATAAATGTTTTTATACCATTCTTGATAAAAACTGTCTACGTAATTTGGCACACCGATACCGTTATACTCAATCATGGTTAGCAACAACAGGGTTCCCTGTTCCCTTCTCAGTTATGAATTTTACGAACTGTCATCGGCATCTTGCTAAATTGGTAACATTCAGTACAAAAAACTACATGATTAGACAAATACCAATTTAATAGCATTTTGTCGCCAGTAATTTGTCACCACTGCATAGTTGAATTGGAATCATTTGTCTAGGGCTCTGGACTCTTACCATATTTTATTTTGCTTCTTCACTAGTGACCCTTTAAAATACTTTAGCACATTTACATTACCACAACCTACGATTTATATAAAAAAAAATTGCACAGACAAAAGTTTCAAACTAAAACTTTTAACCCATTCAAAGATTCCGAACATGCATAGCAACATGAGTGAAAATGAAAGCCGCACATGCTCCTTAATATTTTTTAAATCCTAGCTTATCGATTCTTTAACCATTTTCGGTCAGTATTTTGCGACAAAAGCGCTCACACACAATATTCTTATCATAAATGAATATGTCTATAAGAATGGTGTAAACATTATGTGCTTTGTAGCATTTTTGCAATTTTGTTTTTATGCTCTCATAGCCAAAGTTTATTCGTTTTTTGTGGAAGTCAGTAGTAGGGTAATGGTGAGTGATAACACTTATCAAAGTTGTTGACCAGAACTGGATACTACCAGATTTTACTGCTTCGTCTGCAAGCGCAATCACATCTCGGTTCAAGCAAGCAAAAACAGTCATACATATCATGAAGTTGTTGATTTGATTATGACGAGGGTGGATGGGGTCGACACTTTAGCATTGCGGCGAATATAAAACTTTTTTCTTTGCATTACATGCATTTCTAAGTTGTATGCAACTTTTCATGGTTGCGATTGCGATGTAAACTAAAGCTAAAAACTTGCCGAAGTCCCTACTCAAATAGCTATATGTAGAAACTAACATATAAGTAGATGTATTTCATCAAGGAAATTTGCAAATAGTAACATGATCCAATGAGTTTGGATTATTTTTCTAATCTAAATCGTTAGTACATTTTTCATATCATGACTTTCCTATCTTCTCTTCGCCCAATTACCAATGTTGATAATGATGAGTATGAGTAAATTGGATTGAATGTAAATTGTAGTCGATTGATGACATGTGATGATTGATTTTAAATGCTGGAGCAAAATTTGAAATTGTAGGTGCATTAAATTGGGCCATCATAGCACAAGATCGGATGGCAACTAAAGACAAAAACAACTAAGACAAGTATTCGTTTTAATGAATCATGATGATAACCGTGTGAAATCACGTTTTCTACATACGTAAAAGCATGCAACTTCTTGCAAGTTGTAGTATGGACCAGACCTCACTGGTTTTAGCAAAATTACATGGATCAGTCAGCGAAAAAAAGGGATTTAATGACAGAACAAGTGTACGCTTCAATATTGACCATGTTTTTCCAGTTATTTCTGGTTGTAAGAAAATATTCCTTCTCGGTTCATCCGCCTGCACAAGAAGAATGACCACTAACTACGACAAGTAGCATCATACAATAACGTCAAACAGCAAGGAATGATGATGGTGTCGAGCATTTTTCATGATGATGGGAGAAGATTTGTTTATGTATGTATGCAATGTAGGTTATCATAGGGTCCATATACGGGATAGCTGATCAATGAAAGTATTTTTCTGCTTACCATGAAACTAATTTGCAAGAGGACCGTAAGTTAGTTGACTACTAAATTTTGACTTAACATGGGAGAAATGAATTCACACATTGTATATGAATAGAAATGGTTTCCCATTTAAAAATTAGTACTCAATACTTAAAATCTTCGTTGCTTCGTAAAGCTATATCATTCAAACAATAATGCTAAATACATGTATTTCGTTATTTGCCTGAAAATGATGTGAAAGCGAAACTTTTTATGTATTAAGTTAGTGGCATGCATTGGTCATCATTCAGTTTCCGTTGAGCAATCTCTTTGCAAAGTGATACAAGAGGAAGCTACTGATTGATACATTGCCAATATCCATAACTTTATTGTCAACTAGAGGTTGAGTTTTTTAAATTGTCAGTGCATTCCCTTTTCCTATTCTTGTTCTTTTCTTCGAGTATAGCACCCACAGAAGTTTAAGTGGAAGGCACCTATGACGAGTAACTTGTAATGGTAAGCATATTTTTATTTTACTCCAATAAAAATAATATTTCTCCAGCTTTAACAGCACTTTTGATTAGTTTCATTTTGACTTCGTTTTTAAAATTTAGTTATTTACTCTTGACAGTAAAATATGAAGCATTATTAAGGAGGAGAATATTTATTAAAGTTTTGAGAAACTTTTGTACGTATTCATTTATCACAGAGATGCTAATTTTTATGTTTGTAAGATGAACTCCAAACTCCAATATTGGAAAAATTAGATTTATCTAGATTTCCCCATTACAAATGTGCAAAGAGCATTTAAACTTTTCGAGTTAGCACCTACATGTTAGCACTTCTTAAAACTCCAGTTACAACAAAATTCGTTATGGGGATAGTGATCACAATGCATTCTTTACACAAGCGTATTGCCAAAGTGGTTAGCAACTAGTCGAAATTGAAAACATGCATGATAAAGTACACAAAAAAAATATTCCCGCAATCAATGATGATTTGGCAGGATACGTTTTCGCAACATTAAATCTGACAATCTGAGCAACCATTGACGATGAGCATGAGCTAAAGAAAGCTCTAATTTTAAGTATATAAGTCTATACTGTATACATTTCACCAGATTCTATTCAGTCTGGTTTAAGTACGAGTATACACAAAAACGATTATTTTATGGTAGTTAGTTTAGATAAGTGAAATTGTTTGAAGTTTGGTAAGTCTGCGTTATCTTCAGAACAACCAAGCATGAAATCTTGTAAAGCTGTGTAAATTAGTTGTTTGGAAGACTAGATTACGTTGCCAGCTTGTCTCGTCTTAATTTGTTCCAAGCCAAGCAAAATGCTAATTCGATAAGGAGAGTTGTGTTGTTTTGTCGCGAATCAGCTTTGCTTGGTGTGATATGATTACTTATTATTACAAACCATTTTCAACATTTATTTATGCGTACCGGTCATGGAGTTCAATATATGTATGAAATTTCATGCCATGGTTGGCTAGGTTAAATAACACTGCTTCCCCAGCTCAATTAGCTCAATTCTTAATTTGGTTTAAAATCACAATAAGATAGATTTTTACGAAACTATGTTTTTTATGCTCACATAAATCACGTAGTGCTGATTCTGAGTCAAGACATTAGACAAGTCTTTGGAATACTTTTTACAAAAATGTTTTTATAGATTAATCTTTAACTTTGCCATCAAAAAATTGTATGTTAAGCCTTTCGACGTCAAGGGAATAAAATAACTGAATATCTTTACAGATGGCATTTCCTCAGCCACTTCATGTTTCAAAATTAATAGAATAATACAAAAACTGATTTCGAGTTCTATCTAAATAATATACACTGATTTCCTTACATCCGAAGTAAAGATTGAAGATAGGGTATCACAAAGCTCAGAAAAGATAGAAAATCTACGAAACTACCACAACCAAACAGGATTGAAATTAGATTTTAGCTAAATGCAACATTATAAACTGAATCAACTAGTTAGGTTTTTATCGACTTTAATTGCCAGTATACAAATTTTTAAAAAACATTTCGTTCATGTTGCTACTTTTAATGAGTATAAAAATGTTTACTAGTACTTGCATGTATTAAAATCTTATTGCAAAAAATAATAATATAATATTTTGCAACGCTAACACCTCTATCTTGAGAAATTTTTTGCACTGCCACTCCTGTGCATGACTTATAGGTGACATGATACTAAATACTTAAATGACACCATTTATCTCGTGCTAAACACAGCTAATTACACTCATAAGTCACGATGATGGTACTGGTACATTGCACTACTACACACATTTTCTAGATGCTGTGTTGAGTGCTGAATCCATATTATGTGAATCATGTAGATCAGAGATGCCCCACTGTATACAGTTTTTAAGAATCTTTCCTTCCCAAGTAGTCTTGCTGTTAATTGTTCATAATTATGTATAATCTACTGATTTGCATAATAAGACAACGTGTCGAACACATTAATAATTTCCCGCATTTGTACCGGTACAATATTATATTAGACTCGAAATTTACAGCTCTTTTTACCTACACAATAATGAATGATGACGCAGGATTACCGGTCCATTTGGCAATGAGAAACGAAACCAGATTAAAGAGGAAATATTATATTGATGCTTTTCTGTGTCTGGGCTGGAGAAAAGTTTAAATAATTTTTCTGCTTTATGTTTTGGTGTTTCGATAAAAAATAAAGCCAAATCTTGCCTTGAACACATGGATATAAGAAAAAAACAATGCTCTTATTACCTTCATCAAAAAATGCTGGGGGTTTCCTTTGTCATTTTAATGATTTACTCTTGGCGATAGACCAAAGCGACACGACTGACTGGAAAGTAGCAAAGAATTGATAATGAGAGTAATTTCCTTTTCGGCGTGTAGCGCAAAGTTTGCGTGATTTTGATGAAGTCATCAATGACCGATCACGTCTACTCGATCTATTGTATTTCAAAGGGGGAAAGATTTAGCGACAAAGTTAACAGATATATTATTCAGTTTTATTCCATTTTTAAAGGAATGAGGTGTTGAAGCTGCCGACCTAGACGAAATTTTACTTTGTCTTGTCCTGCGGTGGCGCACAGTGCCGTTATCTGACTATAACCCAATTGAATGTTGTGACAATGGGACAGGGAAAGGTACAAAAAAATTTGAAACATTTATGACACTCATTTTTACAAATCGTCGAACTGAAGTAAGTGAAATGCATTTTTTCATTGATTATCATCAGAAACAAAAGCCAATTAAAGGGGGAGGTGGAAATAAAAATATCGACGAGCTCAAGCAGGAGTTATCAATTCACGAACATCAAATTCCCATCGAGCAGCTTTACAAGGAGCTGAGAACAGATCCAATTTTGGGTTTAACCAGTGCCCAAGCCAAAATCCATTTTGACCTTGAAGGGCCCAACCAACTGACTCCCCCAAAGCAGACGCCAGAATGGGTAATTTTTGTAAGGAATGTTTTCAGCTACTTTGGAATTTTGCTTTGGGCAGGAGCACTGTTGTGCTTCCTGGCATATTTTATCCAGTCCACGGCTTATGAGAATCCTCCCGAAGATAATGTAAGTTTTGGGGCGAAGTGAGATTATGTGAAAAAATAATTATCATATCCTAAAAGAACATTAAGATATTTCTAATTTCCACTTGATGCAGTTATGGCTGGGAATTGTGCTCACAGTTGTAGTAGTTGTCACTGGAGTGTTCTCTTACTACCAAGAATCCAAGTCTTCCAAAATCATGGAGTCATTCAAGAACCTCATTCCTCAGTACGCCGCTGTTTATCGGGATGGGCAGAAAATGAACATTAAAGCTGAAGAAGTAACTATTGGCGATGTAGTTTACGTCCAATTTGGCGATCGTATCCCAGCAGATATACGTATTATTGAGAGCAAGGGTCTAAAAGTGGACAACTCTTCATTGACTGGTGAGTCTGAGCCTCAAAGACGGGATCCTCAATGCACGAATGAAAACCCATTGGAAACCAGAAACCTTGCCTTTTTCTCCACAAATGCTGTTGAAGGGACTGGATTAGGTGTGGTCATTCGAGTGGGGGATAATACTGTAATGGGTCGTATTGCTGGTCTTGTCTCCCGTTTGGATTCCGGTGATACTCCAATCGCCAAAGAAATTGCTCATTTTATTCACATCATTACTGTCGTCGCTGCTGCCATGGGTTTGGGTTTGTTTATTAGCGCACTGTGTCTAGGTTATTACTGGCTGGACGCTGTTATTTTCCTAATCGGGATTATTGTCGCTTGGGTTCCTGAAGGGCTCTTGGCAACTGTCACGGTATGTCTTACTCTCACTGCTAAAAGAATGGCCAAGAAAAATTGTCTTGTAAAAAATTTGGAAGCTGTGGAGACGCTGGGGTCCACCTCAGCCATTTGCAGTGACAAGACAGGCACGCTCACCCAAAACAGAATGACTGTTGCTCATTTTTGGTTCGATAACCAAATTGTCGAAACGGACACCACTGAAGATCAAACTGGAAATAAAATTGAAACTGATTCTGAAGCATTCCAACTCTTAAACAGAGTTGCTACTTTATGTTCCCGAGCAGATTTCAGACACGGTCAAGGGGGGATTCCAGTAATGCAAAGGGAAGTAGATGGAGATGCTTCTGAAGCGGCATTGCTAAAATGCATGTCAACAATGAGTGACGTGACAACTTACCGGTCAAAGAACAAGAAACTCGCCGAGATTCCCTTCAACTCATCAGACAAATATCAAGTGTCTGTCCACCAAAGCGAGACGGGCGGATATGTGCTTGTGATGAAGGGAGCTCCTGAGAAGATCTTGGGATTATGTTCAACCATATTTGTCGATGGTGCAGAACGACCCCTTGAAGATTCCATGAGGGATTCTTTTAATGAAGCTTACCTGGAATTGGGCTCCATGGGAGAACGTGTACTTGGCTTTTGCGACCTTGAACTTCCTGAACGTGATTTTCCTCCTGGTTTCGATTTTTCCACAGATCCAGTTAACTTTCCACTGACTAATCTTCGTTTCGTAGGGCTCATTTCTATGATAGATCCTCCTCGGGCTGCCGTACCGGATGCTGTTTTAAAATGTCGCTCTGCTGGAATTCGTGTTATTATGGTCACAGGAGATCATCCCATTACTGCCAAAGCAATAGCTAAATCTGTGGGAATTATTTCAGAAGACAGTGAGACAATTGAAGACATTGCCACAAGAATGAATGTATCTGTTAATGAGGTAAAACCAGAACTAGCCAATGCAGCTGTTATTCATGGAGCTGAGCTGAAGGAATTGGAACCCATTGAACTGGACAATGTTTTGAGGAACTATAGGGAAATCGTATTTGCTCGCACATCGCCCCAACAAAAGCTACAAATTGTGGAAGCATTACAGAGACAAGGAGCTATCGTGGCTGTTACTGGAGACGGTGTAAATGACTCACCAGCTCTGAAGAAAGCTGATATTGGGGTGGCCATGGGAATTACTGGGTCTGATGTGTCTAAACAGGCAGCGGATATGGTTCTTTTGGATGATAATTTTGCGACCATTGTCACTGGAGTAGAGGAAGGGCGTTTAATTTTCGACAATCTGAAAAAGTCGATTGCCTACACACTCACCTCCAAAATCCCTGAAGTATCACCTTTCCTATTTTTCATCGTATTCAACATTCCATTGGCACTTGGAGCTGTTACTATTCTTTGTATTGATCTTGGAACTGACATGGTTCCTGCCATTTCCCTTGCTTATGAGAAAGCAGAGTCTGATATAATGAAAAGACACCCAAGGGACTCCAAAAAGGATAAATTGGTAAATGACCGACTGATATCGGTGGCTTATGGACAGATTGGAATGATTCAGGCTGCAGCTGGATTTTTTTCTTATGTGATTATCATGGCAGAAAACGGCTTCATGTGGTATGATCTCTTTGGGTTGAGGCAGAGATGGGATTCCCCAGCGGTCAATGACTTGGAGGACTCTTATGGTCAAGAATGGGTATGCATTTTAATTTAAGCTATTGTAGTCCAGTTTATGCTATTATAGTTTACTGTAGACGTTCATAAATGTGTGAAATTTTTCATCTAGACCTTCTACAACAGGAAGCGGTTGGAATACACATGTCACACAGCTTTCTTTGTTGCAATTGTTATCGTGCAATGGGCTGATTTGATCATCTGCAAGACCAGACGTTTGTCGCTATGGCATCAAGGAATGGAGTAAGTTTTCCATTAAAGCATCATTAAATAATTTAATAGCTTAACAACAATAAAATTCTGTGGAATCACGAATGTAATATCAAAATATTTGATTTCTATAGCAACTGGGTTCTCAACTTTGGTCTTGTGTTTGAAACTTGTGTTGCTGCTTTCTTGGCATACACTCCCGGAATGGATGTTGCGTTGAGAATGCAACCTCTAATGTAAGTTAAACTCATCATAAATCAAAGTTGAATGATAGTGGTTAGATTATAAATTAAAGTATGCACACTGAACAATCCTAATACTAATTTGGCAATTTATCCTTTATAAATAGATTTACATGGTGGCTTGCCCCGATGCCTTTCTCTCTTCTCATTTTCCTCTTCGATGAAGCCCGTCGTTGGTGTCTCAGGAGATGGCCGGATGGCTGGGTTTATCAAGAAACTTACTACTGATTCAACACCAACACAATTTAAGTGTGCTATGACAAAATGTAGTTTTAAAAATATAATATTTATGTTAGTAAGTAGGTTAGCATGAAGCTTAAATGCATCGTCCTCTCTAGCTTGTCGATTTTTTAACGAAGATGTAGTAGTAATTGACAATGTTTTCTGTTATGGACAAATGTTCAAGTGTGCATTAATCTCTTCAAACTAATTATAAACAAGGATGAAAGAAAGTTGTTTGATTCAATACATGCATACGTTACGTTAAGATTTCTGTCTTGTAAAAACTGTACAAAGTTACATTTGACAAGGAAAAATAAAAGAAAAAATTACCAAATGAACATGCGATACTGAAAAGGTCTTAAGTACTTCTTATATATGTTAAATGCGATTGAATGCAAAATATGTAAGTCAAAACTTCTTTTGGGACTCATTCATCGCAAATTCGCACAAAGGTACAGAACGTAAGTTAAAAGGAAGTTAAACCCTTTCACTAACAACGGTGTCAATCCCACGTCTCCTTACTCTAACATTTCAGCTTTTTCTACATCAGTATTCAGTATGTGTGCTAATTCATTTCGTTATAGTACGTAGTTCCTCTTCCAAGAGGATGACGTTACGTCAGTATGATCAAACTTTTAACATACTTGAGCAAACAAGCTTGTAATGTTACTCTTTTGTTGTGGAAAGAAGATTTAATTTTGCGCAGTCTTCAACAATAAATTCGGCTTTCTATAATCGACACTCGACGCATAAAAATCAAGGTCAAATACATATGTCAATATGCTTTGCTTAGAGCTCAACGTATTTTCTTTTGTACGCCTTCAAATGCAAATATAAAGTTGTAAATCATGAATAACGAGAATCTCCACAATAATAATATATCCTTGTTTTTAGTTGTTTTAAAAACAAAACGAAGTGCCATAAAACATTCAAAACTATCTTCGTCAACAAAAAAATGATCTTGTTAAAATTCCGGTAAATTTTAATGAACAAGTAATTACAGCTAATTCCAAAAAAAATACAGAAATAGAAATGTGTACCAATGTCAATCAATTTATGCATCAATGTAGGAAATCCCAAAAAATACCTACAGTTTTCCAGTAGTCCCATCCAAACCCCAATCGATCGCACTATTTATGTTTTCGTATTCAAAATTATGTAATTACGGTAAGTTAAGCAACGTATGTAACTTTTACTTTACCTGTAGTCAAGCCAACTTTTCTATTTAAAGCCTTTACAAAAATCAGACACACAAAGACATGAGAATGAAAGTCAAAGATTGTGCATAGCTTATATGAACATGAATGTTCTCAATGATCTTGTAGTTTGGGTCATAAATGTTTCCGCTTCTACAATGCGGTATT
>JAQFZH010002848.1:0-15286 GCA_034695485.1 Entomobrya nivalis | reverse complement strand
AGACGCGGCATTGGTACTGAACTGATGATTTGGATTAGTAGCATTAAATCTCAAAGAAAATAGTGTACTTAACCCTTTCTCCTCACAAAAAAACAAACCTTGGTGGCTTTTGTTTTTTAACGAAAAAAATAAGATCATTAAGCGTTATACAATCAACAAATAAAATTGTTTGACTTTATTTATAGAGGATTGCGTCGTAGATTTTCCCTGAAAAAACAAAACAAAAAGCTTATCTTTTCCTTTGAAACAAGTGCCTTAGATCATCTTTTCATTCCTTTAATTTCACTACATGAAGTGCTGAGTATTTAACCTATCAGAAAATATATAAAAGCAAAAGCACTTTCAAGGAAACGGAAAAACAAAGCTAAAAAAATCTCATCATCCGATTTTCAGCTTTTAAGCTCATTTCATTTTCAAGTGATGAAGTGCCGCTTTTGAGGTTCTTTTGACGTTTACCGTAAAAAAAACTAGATGATGATAATGATGACTAGGAAGAAAAAAAAAGAATGAGAACAAGACTGTTGTGTGATGAAGATGATGTTGGTGGTGGCGATGATGTTCTGCTGTGATGATGTATTTTACTTCACCTACAGCGAACAAGACTACACGAGTCCAATTTTTTTTTTCTTTACTCAAGTCTCATACTGTTTTTCCCATCATTTAATTCCAAAAAATGTAAAGAAAGAAAAGATATGTTTTTCCAAAAAGTAACATTATAGCCTCCTATTTAGTATGTACATCACACAATCATGCAATCCGAGATGGAAACTTTAAGAAACTAAACCTTGCTTGTTTTCCGAACAATATGGATTATCATTATCACTTATAAGCCATAATAGAGAGAGAGGAGAGAGCCCTTCCCCCTCAAAAAAATATATTCTACATAAACTCATTATTTTACTCTCTGCAAAAACAAAACAAGAAAAAAAACTAAATAGTCGAACTCCATACGTGTTAAAATAAAGAGAAGATTCATTATTTGCTTTAAAATAATTTCACTGGTTTAGTTTGTACATTTTTGTGGTACAGATTTTTTTTCCTCGGTTGGACCTTTCTTCCGTGTGGTGGTGGTGGGATACTTTAAACAAGGTTGTGTGGAAGTGGTTTAGAATATCCACACACAACCAACAACTCAGCTTTCGGCTCACATGAGGAGAAACATTAGTCATTTTTTTCTTCTCTTTTTGGAGTGCACCATGGTGTGACCATGCATCTTTCTCTCGTTCACACACAATACAATACACACAGGAGTAAATAAATAAAACCCTTTTTATGACCAAGAAACGACGACGATGATGATCATGATCATCATGATGACCAACATTATACTCTTTTGTGTGTGTATTTTAACACATAACCATCACACTAATAAGTTTTTGCTAATGTGTAACCAGTTCCCCTCTACAAGCTCATTTTCTTTAAGAAAAATTCTACAATATCCCGTGTAAACATGAGAGATTATTATGAAGATGATCATCTTAGAAGATGGTGTGGTGGTGGTGGGGATCACGGTACTTGTCTTTCTTTTTATTTTACTCTTGCTCTTTCAAGAAGGCCACGTCGGTCTCACACTTTACTTTTTTCACGGACTTGGCTACTCAGCTTAGTGACCAGTGGACCGGGACTTTAGTAAACATTTCAAATACTTTAAAAAAATATTACAACATTTGTGTGCTATGAGCTTTTTATGAGTGTGCTATTTTGCATAAAGAAAAGAAAAAATGTTTCATTCAATATTTTTGTTTTAAGTTAAAACTCAACAAAAATTGATTTGTTGCCTGTAAAATATGCATTTAGGTAGTTTTTTTTCTTTTCAAGATTGTCCAAAACAACACCGAAATCCTGTCCACGTATTTATTGCTGTAAAAATGGCAAATGATTTTGTTATAAGTTCTGTCTTGCTTTTTTACTATTTTTTTTGTCTGTATAGTTGATATATAATGGGTAGAATAAGCATATAAGTAATATTTCTACTTGTCCAATTTTTTTTTTGTCTTATTGTCTTGTCCACAAAAACAACTCTGGTAGCTGAAGCTGACGACTCTGTGAAAACTGAGAGAGTGATAAAAAGACTCTTTCATCAACAAAAAAGCTGGTTTATTCTCTCTTGTCTTGTGTGTGTGCAAGCGAGCAGAATTTGTAGGATGACTTTAAATGACGACGTTTTAATAGTGAATTGGCAGGTCGATGCGATGATCATATAAGAAATTGCATATTTGAAATCTTATGATGATTATATGATCTTGTCTTGATGCTTTGTTGTAAAAAAAACGTACGATGATGATGATTTGTGCGTCCGTCACATAACAAGCAGTTTAGGAAGACAGGTAAAGGTGTGATGTGATCTTTATATATATTATAAAAGGTGGATGATGGTATGATATGTTTCAATGTTTGGACCACGGACCAAACCGACTACCAACCAAGAAGACCAATCTTTACAAAAAGTTTTCTTGGTGTTCGCTTGGCACTGTGCAAACGTGTGTGTGAACAGAGGGCTCTTTTCGGTTGCACTTTTTTTGTGGTTTCCTTTTTTTCTTGGTCGGTTTTATCCCTTCTTTCTTTTCTTCGGCGGGATGGTATCATCATTCTTGTTGGAATTTTTTAAAGAAATTAAACCTTTAATGCAATGCAATATAGATGTGTACATATAAAAGAGAACTAAAAGAAACCTGACACATAATCACCACTATACTACTTTACACAAATCTATCGTTATCTTTATTAGTTTTTACTACTGTTTTGACTTGACCAATATGCATGTTCACTGTTTGTGGTTCACTTAACTATTTGAACAAGAAGATTTAATGTTTTATTTGTTCTTGCGCACTGACAAGTGGGGTAAAAAAATGGCATACAATTCTTAGCTATTCTTCATCACGTACGAATTCATGTAGATTTGTGTGCATTGTAACTGTATCTCAGCCATACATAATTGGGGCATTGTGAAACCAGATATACCTACTTGCAAGAATCATTATTTTGCCATTTATCTATATCTGTGCAATGCAGCATAAAAATTACAGCAGATATGATGAATGATGACCCAGTTTTCCTTGTTGTCTTTCCCAAGAGAAGAGATGCAAAAAAAATCTGGATAAAAAAGTAGCAAGTTTAGTACAGTAGTTCCGATGAAGGATTACATTATTTCTTCAGATGATCATAAAAATCAGAACAAAAAGTCATTCAGATGGAAAAATAATAATAAGAAAGAATAACTGCGCAAAATAAAAAAATATTTTTTTGTTGCTCATCTCTCTTCTGTCATAAAAGACAATCAATACGCTGCTTTTCTTTCTACTTGTGTGGATTATTGGAGCAATGTTCGATAACCCTTTTATTGTTGAGTTGTATGATTGATCCTGAAGAGAGAGAGAAAGGTGGATAGGTATACACAAACTACATAGTATTCTGAGAAAGTGGCACAAGGAGCACATCTAAAAATCGTAAAAACATTTTCATTTTTTTCTCTATCGAAATGACGATGTGTAACCGTAACCAGTCTAGTCTTCACAGATGCAATCTATTATATCCCTTCTTTTCCTCCTTCAAAAAATCACGACAAGTATGTTTTCTACGTAAATCTCTTTTTTCTCCTCCTGCATATTTTTCTCATATTTTCCCAAAGAATTATGAACAAGGTAACAAGTGGGCTGGACAAGATTACTAAATATTCTTACAAATATTACTACGTGCATACATGCATATCTTTTTACTATTCTTCTTCAGAAGCCACTTACAACATGCAAACAATGTGGAATTACAACCTAAAAACAAGCTTTTTTTCATAATAATATTGCACCAAAGCAAGTTTTCTTTGAAAAAAATTTACAAGATTACTTGACCAGTTAAAAAACTTTCTACCTGATTCACGACTTTTTACTTCTAAAAGATCCCACGATATTATAAAATAGCCGATCACAATCTATATGCAACGCATATATATACATATTTCTTAATAACAGAACATAATACATAACATAACACCTTTGTTAGCTGTTTTGTGAGCATTATCAGCTAATCCACTTTATTAAATTCATGTAGAAAAAAAACATGACAAAAAATATACAATTTTTTCCAGTTTGCATTCAGTTAGCTACAAAAATATATATAAAATCTCAGTAATTTTTTTCACCAAAAAAAGCTAATATATTAAGCGGTAGTAGTAATATCATGGGAAAAGGTGGGATCGCATCACATAACGTTCATAAATTTTAAAAAGCCACTGACTGCTGCTGCATGAGAAGCATTCATGAAAAGCATGATTTTCTTGAACCCAATATTGTTTTAACCCTTTTTTCCTTATTACATGCTGTAAAGCCAATTAAATGGAAGGATGTTCATGAAATATGAATTCTCTTCCTTCTTTGTACATTAAAATAGGAAGCTTACTTCTTTTGCAGGAGAAAAGAAGCAAAAAGAAAAGAAGGAGGAGCTCCTGTACTGCATCCAGAGACCTTGTGCTTATTTTTCTTCTTTTAAAAATATAACGTAAAAAGTCAACCTGTTATGATTATATGAATAAGCTTTTAACTTTGGCTCGCGCTCCTGCCATATAACCACTCACTACCGACCCGACCTGAATCAAATGATTTTAATAATAACCCAGTTGGCTCCTCGCTCTCAAAAATCTGATCTGCTGCTCATGAGACTTATCATTAGCATGAATATCGTCGTCGTCTTCTTATCTCCTCCTCTCCTCCCAAAAAAATATAAAACCAGGCACATTCCTTTCAATTCGATAATAGCCATAATCACAAAAAAATCGAAACACACGTACTGTAATTTGTTTATATGTAGATCGCATTTTTTTACCTGGTCTAGTCTGAACCTTGGCTGCTGCTGCTGGTGAGAAAATTTGGATTTTTTATTATTATTCGGGTACAAGATTTAAAATTACTTCCATGTGTGCGCGCCCAATGCAATTGATGATTATGATTACATATATCTGAGCAGCCAGACGACATGATGATGAAAATGTCTGCAGCAAAGAGCAGCAGTCAAAGTCAAGTCATCTCGTTCAGGAATACCTGCATTTTTTATATAAAAACATGTATTCATCATGATCATGATCATTTTAATAGATGAATATGAATACAAGGTGCTTTATTTTATACTCCATATTAATCATGACGGACGGATATGTAACGAAAATGAAAGGGATTTTCACATAATTTTCCACCAGTCTAATCCAAGCAGCAGAAAAAAACAGGAAAAAGATTCGTGTCTGCAAGTTTGACTTGACTTGGCTTTAGTCTTCTGCTCGCATCATCCATCTATCTGTTAACTAATATGTTTTGTACAACCAGTAGTAGTAGTCATCGTTCATCTCTCTCTCTCAAAAGAGAATTTCCAGTTTTCATCTTGTTTTCCTCTTCTTTGCTACAGAAGCAAAAAATTGTATAAAGCCCATCATCTCTCTCATCTCACGCTATTATACGCTCATATCGTCATCTTCATCATTATCATCCAAGTCGTTGGATATGATATGATAATTGTGGGTTTGGCCTCAGTCTCTCTTCTTCTTCGTCCCAAAAAGATTTTTTTTTTGCGCTGGTTACTTTACTGCACTGGTACGTTGTACTGATGGTGGTGGGTAGGTTGTAGGTTGAGATGGGCAGGTTAATTTGCCCAATTTGATTTTCGTGAAATAAAAAAATCTGAGAGAGAGAGAGGAAGAAACATGCAAGTTGTGTGGATATACAAGGCAATAAAGCAATATGGATTACTATATTGGATTATGATCAAGATTATTCGTCATCATATCAGAAGATGAATATTATTCAAGAAAAGGTAATTTACTGTGGAGAGCGAGAGAGATACCAACAAATACATATCTCTCACTTTGCAGTTTTTTACTATATTGCATAACATACCTTCTTCCATCATCACTACTACCACCACCACCAAAACAAATTAAATGGGTTGAACTTGTAAACTTGAATCAGGCTGGTAGTATGGTGGATGGTCCTATATCACTTTTGATTCTTTTTTTTCAACATTGCTACCTTACTGGTAGTTTTTTAAAAGATGAGCATGTTGTTATGAATCATGTACAAAGAATCTGACAACTTTTGGAGCGTGGGACACAAAAAAATAGAAGAGGATAAAAAAAATTATATAAAAAAATTGAAGGAGAATGATGATACCTAGATGATGATTTTGTTGATACAATATGCATACATGATTGGTGATGGTAGAATATTATATTGAAAAAGTATAGTAATAAAAATGATGAGAGAGAGAGAGACGATGATCGTCAGAACAGGCTAGAATTTTCAAGGTAATTATCCTTAAAAGATGGGATAATAATGTGGCTTTTCAATAGAAAATGAATGCAATTACTGTATATGCATGGGTATATGTATATATATCTGGTTTTAAAAAAAATTGGTTGGAAGTATAAAATTATTATCCATATATTACCATGTTGTATAACATAAGGTAGCAGAAGAGACATTTAAATGTGAACTCGGAAAATGAAAAAATGATGGCTGAAAAAAACAACGATAGTTTTTTCCAGAATCAATTTATTAAAAAGTGCTAATTATATTATTAATTAATTAATTACTATTTTCTTCTAAATTGGAAAGTTGTGCAATTTGTTTACTTGACACCGTACTTCCGATCTATCGCTCAATCTAACGGCTGTTTTTAGATAGAATTAATTAAATAAAAAGAAATGATTTTGTTGTTTTGCTGAAAATGTCATTAAATCAAGAAGCACACGCATTATTAATTTGTTGATAAAGTGTATCGTGGGTAGTTGATAAATACTGAAGTATTTTTACAAAAGGAAATAAAAATCTGAAAAATACAAGTTTGCATTTCAGTAAACCTAAATATAATTGCATATTTATTATGATGATACTGTGTACTGTAAATACAATACAATGGCTTGGGTAACAAGAAACAAAACACGAGACAAGATGCAGAGCATTTTCCCCCACGTGAACTGGAAACTTTCATAAGTTGTTTTTCTGTCCCTCGGGACATGTACAATTGTAGGTACAAAGTATGGGACAAACAGCACGTTTTCAATTTAGATGCGTGCGAAAACTACAATATATGCACAGTAGAGTAGATTTTACCCATGGCCTACTTGTTAAATGAATTGGTAGTATTTTTCTTATAAAAATAAGGGAAATGCGTAATGTCCATTTATTTGTAATTTGCATGTACATTTCACAGAAAGTACTTAAGGGAAAGCAAAAAGGGACATGCTTTTAAGAAAAGAAAACATGTGGAGACATTATTCCAAGGTAAATGGTAAAAGAGCCGGGTAGCATTTTAGCAGTTTTGGGAAATGTAACATAAGCTTTTGTGTTACGACAAGGGATCACCCGTAGAAATATTAGAACACGTGTGTGTGTTCAGGTGAAGTGAAAGTAAAGGAAACGTGTAATGCAACGGGATTTAAAGTTTCAAAACTGGGGAAATGTGATGAATAGTTTATTTGTGCACTTTAAAAATTTAAGAAATGGCTTTTAGAGGAAAGCCCTGACAAAATGTTTTTATTTACACTTTATTTACTATTTTCATTTCATTTTCATTTTATATGTCCACTTTCTTGGTGAATGCACATGTGGCAACCTTGCTTTTATTTTGTAATTGGTTGTAAATACGAATTCATAATATATTGCGGTGTATCCAGTATCATTAACGCATCTCCTTGAGATCATCACGGCCCAACAAGCTTTAAATAAACTCAACAAGATAAACATGTGGGTAGAGAACTGGTGCTGTTCGGTGTTAATTGGATGTAAAGTTCAAATATGGGGCAATGTGAAAAATAACTTGATACTGATTAAACATCCAAAATAACATACACGAAGAATCGAATGACGCAAGAAATACAGTTCCTACGTTGTTTTTTCTATTGTAAAAAATGACGTAATACTTTACGCTAACCTTTCCTTGATGACTTTTCAATGGAATGTCGTTCCGCTTCCGCTTTGATTTTGCTTTGCTGTGCTATGATGCAATAAACTAAAGAGATTCTAACTGGTATTTATTTTTGGAATTAATTAAATTCTCTATTGTTTATATTAACAGGTTTGGATGCACTTGCCTACGATCCTCACAAATTTGCAATGGACTACCATTCCATAGGATTTCGTGAATGCGCGGCCGAAGTGGCCCGGTACCTGGTCACAGTCGAGGGAATGGATAACCAAGACCCTTTGCGTCTCCGAATCATTTCCCACCTGCAGTGCTTTGCGGCTCAACGGGAGCTGGCTAACAAACAGGCTTCAGCATCCTCCTGGGGACTCAATCCACTCATTCCAAATCACTCATATCCCATTCACGCTCCTCATCACCTCACAAATTCCAACCAAGTCGGTAAGTACACACAAACATAACAACTAACAACATAAAAAAAGTATCCCAATACTTTTTTTTACTACTTATTCTCATATTGCCCCCAACCGATTCTCCTTTCTCATCAAAATTGATATATATCCATATATAAACAAATACGTGTATACGTGCATGAATACTAATCTCAGGAACGAACGGCAACTCTATAAATACATTGTTTACTTCGGACTCACTCATCCAAATCATTTCCAGTCTAAATTCTCATCTACTTTTTATTATTCCGCTTCATCGTAAAAATCTCAGTTATGTATGTAATTGGGTAATTTATTTCTGGCTATAACATCATCCTCTTTCTAGTCAAATGCATTTTTTCAATATACTTCCCCAAAAAAAACAAAAAAAAACTTGTGTAACATTTCTTTGTGATAGCCAGTCCTGAAGTAAAACTGCCTACAGCCGGAAAACTTTCAAAAGTATCAACAGATAAGCTGTTGTGGTTTTCACTGTTTCAGGAGTTGCACAAAAAAAACTTCAAAATGAATCAAGAGCAAGTTGTCTACCTTCTTTCCGTAGTCTATAGACGTTTCAATTGTAACATTTTGTCATTATCATCACATGGCTACTCTACTGTAACCAGTAAAAACGCTCCGTTTTTTAAGCCTTATTTTATCCTGTGACAATTTTCGCTAAACAGACACGACATCACCATGTCAGTCTCACGAACTTAGACGGGCCTTCAAAGCCAGCTTTAATAGCAATATAGATAAATAGATAGGTAGAGACACTTTGTCTGCAAGATTACATTTCACACACACCCGACCTTCTCTTTGATAATCATCATCACATCAACAACAGCTTAAGTCTATAGCAAATTTTCGTTAGAAAATAACCGAAAACCCAGATATATGCAATATGCAACCCTGTCCTGTTTACAGATAGCTAGGGAAAAAATATATAAGCAGAGGGAAAACAACAACAACGAAATTTTGTCCATCCACAAAATTGATGAATAGTTAGCCTTGACACGATTTTCCTCCATCAAAATCGTCATTCCATCAACCAACCAGCAAACCCCTTCGTTATTTTCACACTTTCTCAGTAAACAAATTCTTTTTCTTTTTTTACCATCTTTTCCACCTGAAAACACAAATGAACTTTCTTCTCAGCTTTTTTTTTCTTTTTTCCCCGCTAAAGGGCCTCCATTCGCTAATTAAAAGCGTCTGTCTCTGACTTTACTTGACTTACTTCTCCAAAGTTGCGTTATATCACGTTAGACTTGCGTGTGAACAAGTAACCTTCACTATCCGCATTTTATTTCGGTAAAGAAACCTTCCACTCCTCCACACACACATTGAATTTCTCTTTAAGACAAATAGAAAATCTCATGTATTATGTAATATATTTGTTAACCCTTTCGCGTGTACATTGTTCTGGATGCCGGTAAGGTAATCGTAGGAGTCCTCGCATAAAATTACCTAACACTTTTTATTCAACCAAGAAGATGTAGGTGTTTCTCATTATCGCAGTGACATTGATATCACTTTACACGCAGCCACAACAAAAGAACCGATGTACAAAAACGATTCAAGTTAACTACAGCGAGAATAACCACTCGGTTTGATATCATCACTGCACTGCTTGTATTTTATTACCCCCTGCAAACATCTCTCCTTCTTTCTGATTCACACTATTTCATTTCAAATGATACGGGAAATTGTAGAATCAAAAGGTCAGGTCCTTGCTTGACTGTATGCATAATTGATTAGGTTACACTTTTTGAGTTTGTAGAATAATGTGTGAGGAAACTACATACATAACAAATACAATATATTCCCTTAAGGGACCATTCATGTAACCGTAATCTCTCTACCTAAAAATCTTTTTATGAATGAACATTTTCCAGTACGAAGCAGTTACAAAGCACACAATTTCCTTTTCACATTTTGACTTGACTTGTGTAAAAGCAATAATCAAACCTTTTCTCTTTGATCTCTCATCTCTCACAAAATCAACCTCTCTTCACCACCCAGAAACAAGGCAAAAATTACTCAACTGGCAATTATTACGATTTTCACCTTCCTCTTCTCCACCCAAACCTGTACTTAAATGCAATTAACACACAGAACTGAAATGATCTTATAATTATATGACGTGTATGTTTGATGTATGTATTCTTCTTACCGTTTGCCATTTTCCAGTCGTTACACAGCTAGATAAAATGAATGATGAATTTTTGTGCTCTACAATTTTCCAATAAAATCCCACAGGTTTTAATGAGTGGGTTTCTATTTTCTCCTCTCTCTAACATAGAATTGATCTCAATTAACCCGCTCAATATTATTTTTTTCACGCTTCGTATCAAATCTTCTCATAATGATCATCTTAGACAAGCATAAAGATGCTTACTTGGTTAAAGGGTTTGTAGATTTTCATAGAACGAAAGTAGCGTATCACCTTTATGAGCATGTTTACATGTAACGCTACAAAAAGGAAACCCTTTTTTGAAAGATGAGTTTACTTACCTGCTCTTGCCTTTTCTCCGTTGATTGATGAAAAGGATGGCAAAAGGGTTCCTCGCTGTTGCTAGATGTACAAATCGAATCATATCACACCTAAAGACATGTTCATCTTAAAAACAATCAGGATCAGCAAAAACGCATCAAAATCTCATCATGATAAAAATCTATCTTGAGACATGAATAGATGAAGTTGCACAGTTTGTGGTAAATGGCTATATATGAAATCTAGAACCTGCTACAATAATAACCCTTCTCATGAGAATAATAATTCCAATATGAATCTCTATGTTATGTACATAATTGGTAATTTTTAATTATTTTTGTGTTCACAGGAGGCCTACCAGTCGCCCCTCCTTTACAACCGGGTCAGCACCCGAGTCTCATGGAGGCCACATCTCCCACTGCCGGAGCTACAGCGACGGGGAACCATGGAAACTATTTAAACCATCATCATCATCACCTCACCGCCACCAGTCCTGCAATGCCCACCGACAACAACTCAAATAATCAGCATCTTCAAATGCAGCAGCAGCAGCAAAGATATCACCATCATCGCCAGGGAGACTACTCCCCCAGCCTTAGCTCATCCCCTGC
Source organism: Entomobrya nivalis (assembly GCA_034695485.1). Classification (NCBI taxonomy): domain Eukaryota; kingdom Metazoa; phylum Arthropoda; class Collembola; order Entomobryomorpha; family Entomobryidae; genus Entomobrya; species Entomobrya nivalis. The sequence continues at coordinate 3,851 of JAQFZH010002848.1, read as the reverse complement.
TCAACAGCAGCAGCAACAACACCCCACAAGCAATGCCAATCCCATGACATCCACAAGTCCATACGGGATGACCCAAGCGCAAGCCAACTCTGCAGCGGCCTATCAGGTCCAAAGCGGAAATAAGCCTTACAGGCCCTGGGGCGCTGAGTTAGCCTACTAAATTCATTCAAATTACTGTAAAATGCAAGCGAAAAATGCAGAATATTCAAATATATCACACACGGTATTTTATATCCATTTTTATTCATATAGCTTATAAGTGATAATAGAGTGTAAACAAGTGCTTTAAGTTTATTTACTTTACATTTTAAGAACGTATATCTTCTCTCTAACAATTGCATAATATTTTTTACGTATGTAACAGCAGAACACTCATTCCACCAGAGTTACAGGATTAGTTAAGAGCAGCATAATATTTACAATGAAAAAGTTTGCTTATTGTTTAGATAGTTTAATTAGATTAAAGAGTTTGCAAAAAAACACTACGCAGGTGACGGTCTAAACAAGACTTTTCCTTACATAACAGCAAAGGCGTATCTGGCTATTTTGTTTGTCTTCCTAAAAACACAATACATACACACAAACACACATCGTATCTACGTGTTATCGTCTTCCGGTACAATAGAATACTTGCGTAAAACCCGATTTTTTAGAAAAAAAGTAAACTGAAAACAAAAATCCATTTCATGGAAATGCAACGTAGTAAAGTTGTAAGGTAGTTGGTATCATGCAAAGCCATGCATCTAACTGACTGAGTGAAAGCGCAAAAAGTTTTTTTTTAGCAAATCACTTGGGTAAACAAACATATAGATTAAAAGGAAGAGGAACTTTATGGGAGGAAAGTATACAATTTCTGGGCCATTGGGAATTTTCCATTGCGTTTTTTACTACCACTACTTGTATTTACAATGATGTGGGTGTAATAATTAGAATATCATCAAAAGTGTCCAAAGTTGATTTACAAATTAAATTTTTACTCATGAATCTGGGAGGGATGTACATGACATGGTATAGTTTTTACGGATTAATCTATCTTCCTCACTAACACGCCCGAAAAATAATAATCTGGTAAACAGAGTAGAGCACAACCCGGAAGCAAAATCGTGTCACTTTTGAAAGCGTTAACCATCAACTTGATAATTTTTTTAGAAGCATTTTTTTTATTATCATCATCCTCATAATATCCTCTCTGTCGACTATTGAGCCCTTGTACAACCTAACAACTAAAAAAAGAGCGGCAAAAGTCTTGACTAGCTCATTAATTATGTTTCCGTTCTAAATAGCATTATAATGATATCTTGTGCTCTGCTTGTGGGGACAATACGCTTTTTTGAACATAGCGTGTGTCCCTTTCCAAAATAAGCGTGCTTTGTGCTTGGCTGTGGCGTTTACCAACTTCCCTTTTCTAGAAGTTTTTTTTATGTACGTCTGTTGCAGAATCACAACTTTTTTTTATGTATACATATTTAAGTGTAGGGAATATAAAGAGAAAGGGAAAAACGGAAGAGCTCTTGCTGGCATACTCCTTATTTTCTTTCTCCAGCAGCAACAGAGCAGAAAATAAATCATTTTTCAGTTATGGCAGCAAACTTTTTTTTATGGATTTGACGTAGTATAGCAGAGTAACATTCGTTTTCCTCTGTAATGACTTTGTTATACAGATGATGATGATGACGAAGCAGTAGAAGGAGATGAGGAAAGATTAGTACACTTAAATTGAAACTGGGAGACTTGTAGTAAACAGAATGTCGTGATATGTTGTTGTAGTAGGATCAAGGAATTAAGCGTGTTTTTTTCTATTAAATTGAAGTAATTTCCTTAGTGGGTCAACAGGGTAATGAACTATCTCACGCACTTTGCTCACTTCACTCTTACTTTTCTCCAGCGATAGCTAAAAGTGTTATTTTTATGCTTGTGTCATGTCATGCTAGTAGAAAGAGAGAGAGATATGATTATGATGACTACAACGGTGAATGATGATGATTTTATTTACAAAATGGCAGTGAAGTGGAAAGAGGTGAGCAGGTGAAAAATGTTTGCAACGCAAAAAAATTATCTCGAGACTGTCTTAATCCATTAGGAGAAGTACTTAAAAGATGTGTCTAAAGTGTGAAAACCCGAACCCACACAACCCATAATTCAATTAAGGTGGTCATAATACCCTATTTCGTGAGTATAACTTTGTTTTGGATGCGGAAGTAGTAATTGATAAGATTTTGTTCTCCTTGTTATTCTTCCGTCCTTCCAGATTTTTCCCACGTTGCTCATATTATTAACTCATCAGAGTGTACCCTATCCTATCATCTAACCCTTTCAATTCATTTTTTTTTCTTGAGTTGGATAGATGAGTGAGTGTGCTAGACATGCAAACAGAGAGAACCCTTAAAAAAAGTTTATTTAGGTCAGTAGTGTAGGCGTTAAATTCTCCAGTGTTTGTGGTTCCTTGACCTGCTACACTAATACCCGGAAACTCCAATTCAGAGCTCTTTTAAAACAAGTGTTGGGATTTCAGTAGGACAACATTAATTGTTTGTTGTACACGAAAATCTTTATTTTTATTTTGATGAATTGTTTTCTATTTCAGGAAGTGTCGATGATAAACAGGTGTATGTGTGTGTTTTTATTAATAGCTCAACAAGCAAAATAGCTATACAAGAACAAATTGTACTTATGTATTAACTAACCTGCTGCTCTTTTCCCATTTTCTTAATAAAAATTAAGAAGAAAACGGAAAAGTAGGTTAAGATGTTACGCTCTTGTTAGGTTTCCTTTTTTTATTCTAGTCAATTTTCGGAATGCACGCAACATATAAAAACGGTAATAATAACAAAAGAAGCTTCTATATTAATGTAAAGTATTACATATAAAAATTAGTTAAGTTTTGTACATGAACTAATTAAACTAAATATTAAGTGTTTTTCTGTAAAAACGATTGAAAAGAGAGCTCACGACAAAATAAATGGAATATTGTTTTCCTTGCTGCTTCGCGTGTAAAATAACTTGATAAAGGAAAAAAAAATACAAGGTAAAATAATATCAAATAGCTTTGTATCGTAGAATAAGTATGTGGTAGGTATTGGTTCTCACATTTCACCTTTTTTTTCTTCTTATCAATTATAAGCAGTTAGGGAAAATCTAATAAAATTGATTTGAAATAAGAAAAAGTTCGTGTTTTTGCACAAAAAAATAATAATAAAAGTGTGCTTCCAACTGTTTTTCAAAAGATAAAAAGACATGAAGCAATGCAATGAACGTGTGTTTGGTGGACTACTTTCACTTCTCTTATTCAACACCGCCGCCACCGGCGAAATAAACTTTTTCTTTTGTTCTGACTGCTGTGCGCCTTGCAGCGTGACAGGTTAAGTGGTAAATAAAATATATACATACATATCTATCTATATATCATATCAGAGATCTATATATCTCCAGCAGAGTGTATATTTATCGAGATGCAATAATTTTTAATGATCATTACTCCACAGTATACAAAATGTGTACATAGCTAATAGTATTTAGGTCAGGTCAGGTCAGCTTACAGGGAAAATGTTTTTATTTATTCAATATTTTAAAATAAATGTCATTTAAATATATATACACATTTTATATACGTTTTTGTAAATATGTTAATATTAAAAAAACAGAGAAATTTTATTATTTTATTTCAACTTATTTCAATAAGAATTCATCTCCGTAGACAATAAGATCTCAAAAAAAGTTTTATATACTCTCATGTGTTTTTTATATACTGGAACTGGATAAAAATTATGATTATTCAAAAAAAACTTATGTTGGTATTCTCCTGCCAAAAATATAAAGAAAGAAAATAAAAATATATATTCAATGAAACAAAA
>JAQFZH010002847.1:0-15297 GCA_034695485.1 Entomobrya nivalis | reverse complement strand
AAGTAGATTTTGTATGACTTGTTTTATAAATACATGGTTAGGTATGCACTGCCATCACTTCCTTCCATTCGTTTTCCGCTTTGGATAGACCTGAATTTTGCATAATCACCTGTCAACCCCTTGTCAATTCCATCATTTTATCTCAAATCAATATATCATTTTTGACAGAAAAGCTGATGAAAAAAACTAAATCCCTGCCATGAACCGTCGAAGTCGAAAGCAAAATAGCAGTAAGTGAATCCAATATCTTTCTGTAGAAGCACAAGCAAAAACCGCTATCAATTCTTGTATAATATGTATATACGCTTTATGCGCGGCGGACTTCCACCAACTTTTCTTGGAAGGACAGCGTAGTATTCCACATGGTCTGTTATTTTTCCTTCACTTCGGTGAGTTCAGCCGTCCTAAAGGCATGCATCCTTAGTACTTCTACTGTTTTCGTTCACGAGTGTATTGTAATATGAATAGAGGGTATAAAAATATAGACACTGCTTTCGGCCCATACTTGTGCTTAGTTCAACTTGCACAATTTCTGGTCTGGCTGAATGAATGAAAGTTTATGAGAAACGTAGGATGAGTTGAGTTGATGCTGATGATGACGGCGATTCCAAAAACTCGGCTCTGGCTCTGTTTCACTGCGAAAGAATTCTGGAGTCAAGTAACAGTCTACTTTTTTTCAGGCTCTGCATTGGTGGAAGAAGTAGCGGGAATTTAATAGTGTACTCAGTGTACTTGGAAAACACGTAATATTGTTGCAGAATAGAAAGAAACTCAAGTTGAATTTCCAATAGAAAAAAGGCCAAATCGATAGATCAGATATCTCTATCGAGGAGTCAGCCTCTCTATATGTTTATATGTATATCTGTTTGTTTTTTTTGTGCAAAAGCTACATTATTGGTGCCACTTTCTCTCACTTCCATGTATTGTGTTTCAGTTTCAATCTTTAAAAGGAACTCTACTCCGTGCATAAAAAAGTAATACGAGTCTGTCCAATACATACTCGAAATCACTTTTTTGAGAGCGAGTCCTACTATTTGACAATGGAATAAAAAGAAATATTTCCACTTTTTGGTTTGTTGTTGCTTACTTAGGCTTTGTTTAGTCAAGAGAAAGAGAGATCAAGATAGAAATTCTTTAAGAAAATAGTGATGAGATGATTTTAGTTAGATTTTTTTTATTTGATGCCTATTGAGTTATAAGATGATCATCGTAGTTGTATCGTCCGTTCACACCAGCAGGGAAAACAGAATTGTTCACTCGTCCCATTTCCCGCTCTAGAAAAAAAATATTGTTTTATTAGCAGAGTGCAATAACATTGAATCACTGTATGCATGTATATTTGATCCGGATTCAGTATACCTCATGTAGAATAATACAAGCACGGCAAACATGATCATTATATCAAAATCACTACAAATAGGATCACATTGATATTTTCGTGTCATGACTATGACTAGCATCAACTCCGAATTACCACGCAAAAACAAAGTTTCCAAACACGAATTGGATACGAAAGCTTCTAGTCCGTCCTGTTTCGTGTTTGTTTGTTTTGTACTAGATTAGGTGGTGGAGGAGAATAGAGAATGGAACCATGAGATGAGACTTGACAAAGGAAATAGACATGCAGGTCAAGTAACAGCAAACAAAGCATGTGATGTGATGCTGTTATACATCATATAATTTATATGTGCATATACATTGGCAGCATCACTTTACTTTAAGAAAAGCTGATGTAACTTTAAGATTCAGTCTTCAATTCTGCTCTATTTCACTCTTATTGTTACAGTTGCTGCATTTTTATGGTTCTATGTATTTAAGTTTTTGCAGCAGCATCATCAGTGCAATGGCATCGCATCGTCGTAGTATAACGCGTATAACGTAATTTTTCTTTCCACATCGGCTTTGGCATACCAGTAATAATGTATGCATTGGGATTTAAGAAACATGAAACAATCTTAACTTGACAATAATATAAAAATAAGTCAGAAATGGAACACATAAAGTTATAAAGCACCATTGACATAGTCCACATAAATTATGGTGCAGTATCAGCAAAACTCATTTCAGAAGGAAGTAATGTGCTTATTTGCTTTCGCTTTAAATCTTTCGCTAGAAAATTTTACATACGAAAAACTAGATATAACGCAATTGATTGAATGGGCGGAATAAAAAAAATCCACAGAGACTAGCTAGACGTTGCACAAACGCTGCCAAGTAAACTCTATAAAATATATATACATTTGTATGTATATGAGTACACATTGATATTATTACCAAAAAAAATACTCGAACTAAATTCCATTGATAATACGCAGCACTTTGTCAATAGATATTTTACCCTTTTACAGTACGCGGTTTCAAAATTGCCATTTATTTCGCTTCATTCACAAGCTATTTACAATTTTTAGCTCCCACCAAGCCCTGACACAATAATACGTATATTGACTTTCTCCATAAATGGGTTTCCCTAAGATCTTATTCCATTCTTCCTCGATACCCTTTTAAATTCCCTCTCTCCACCCAATTTTTATCTTTTAAACACACAAAATGTTCGCTCTAAAATCGTAAATTACTGGCAGGCTCGCATCACTAAAGGCAAATAAAAGAATACTGTCTGCTTACAAATAACACAACTTGACGACAAAAGGCAGTAAAACATCACATACATAGAAAAAGTACATCACATCAAGAGTAAAAAACGTGCACTGAAAAAAGGCTTCGAAATGGCTTCACTTTTCTTTGGAAAATTATAAATTCAAGGAAACTATATAAAGGCAGAACGCTACATAAAAACAATGTATATGCATACTCATGTAGAAAAAAAAACCATTTCTTGTGTACAAGCTTCTGTTTGTATACATACTATAAATTGTACATATTAGGTTGGCTCATCACATCACAAGTTTCTAACAAAACTTCATAAGCATCACTCCCACTAGATTGACTTTTTTACTTTTGCTTTTATATCCATTTTCTTCTGGCAACACAAGAGAAAAAAGGGCTTAAAGCGTTCATACATATGATCCTGCAAATGACACTTTGGTAAAGATGTGCTTTCTTTCCCACTGCACCATACACAATCTTTTTTTTATATATAATAAGTATGTGTTATGTGTCCATTGTGTTTGCAGACACACAAGCTCTACTTTTAGTAAAATATGTAGAGTGACTTTGTGTACTACTACTACCTGTGCCAAAAGTCTTCTGGGAAAATGGAGAAAGAAGATGGGATCTTATGAATGTATCCCCTTTTTATTTTCCTGTTATTACTAAATATAAGTCAAGAGAGAATTTCGTGTTATGTAACAACCTATATCATTCATGCAAGACATATAAGTACATATAACCGTAAGTTTTGAAAAGACGAGAAGAATCTTAAACAAGACAAAGAATTCCATGTTTCTACTTCTTTCTCACAGACTCTTCCTTTCTTTTTCTTTGTGCTATTTTTCTCTCTTTCTTCTGTTGCAAAAAAAACTTAATGAAGACTCCATAAATATACTATACTCTGTCTTTCTTTTTTACTTTGCCCTCCATCTTCATGACATTAGCATTAGCATGTGGCACTCATTTAGTCAATGTCAGCAACCTAGGTTCAAGAAATCAGCTTTTTAAATCCACTTCACAAGAAATAAATGCTGCCAACGCAGAAAATTCTCAACTCTGTAGCCAAAAGGCGACGATGCTGATGGTGATTATGTGAAAGTATTCACCAGAGGTAAAGCTGAGAAGAGTCATAAGGTAACAATGCTATATACATAAAAAGTAGGTCTTGAGAATTCTCCTGTTTTCGTATCTTCGTTCCGTTTCTACTTTCTTCATCATTATTTATGCAGACTAGCAATGCAGGGAAGAGAAGGCGTGCAATTTTCATATGAGCTCATTTTCAAAATGGTTCTTTTCTAGAAGACAGAAAATTTTCAATAGAAAAGGGAATATTATGGGAGGTGGGAGTCATAAAAAAAGTGTTTTGTATTTATTTAGTGGACTTATATTACAACTGCATCAGCACATGCATACATAAAAAATACAAAACGCATCGATTTTCCTTGCAGCTATATTCACTTGTATCAATTTGAAATTCTGCAGGTTTTTTCTCATCAGTGGCAGACATGAATATCTTTTCTATTGGTTTACTACAATTTAAAAACTTACCCATGAATAGATATATCTGCAAAAGCGTTCATGGCCACTTTGTTTTTATGTAATATAGACGTATGTAAAACTAAACCTTCTGCTGCTGATTGCGAATTGCAACCAAAAATCTAACCACACATTATACCTACTCTGCATTTTGTATGCATTCAAAGAGCTTGGCCATAAAAAGTGGCCCGTGAACGTGTTTGGACATTTTGAGAATATTACTTCAAGTACGCAAAAATGTCAACAGGGCCGTAGGGTCACCGGTGATTATGATGGTGATGGCAATACGACGACGTGAAAACATCTGTTGGTTAGTGGGTCAAGGTGGCCTACTATCATTCAATCTTCCTTATAACAGCAGACACTTACGTTTGCACATAAGTAATCTAACTGCTGAAGGATGTGGTTGAAGGCGAAGGCATTGAAGGTACCTTGGATTTTCCATTCTCCACATCATCCGAATTAGAAATCGATTTTATGTCTTGTATGTGCAAGAAAGGCCATGATGTTCTTGGTTACAGTATTTGCACTTTATTACTTGTAGAAAAATCTCTTCTACGGCTATAACACGACCGTATTAATGGCAACTAATCAAATAGATCTTATCACTGTGAAGGATGGGTGATGATAGGCTATAGGTACTCAGCACTTTCAGCTTTGGCAGCGGAAAAGGAGAAAAAGCGCTAGAAAAACAGTACAGATATCAACTATGTATCTGGCTGGTGATGATTAGAAATAGATGGAGTGTGCTCTCAAAGCCACTACACTATGTATAATGTATTTTACGCCAAGTGCATGGGTAAAGAAATGGATGAAGCGCTACGAAAAGTAAAAAAGAGATGTGATCACAGTCGAGTCGGGTGAAAGATAGTAAAGAAAAAGCAAAAAGTTATTCCGGGTTTTGTAGCAGACACAGTGCCTGCCAGTAACAGTGGCGTATATTTTTTTGCAGAGATAGAGAGAAGAAAATCGAATGAAAGCTTGACATCTGATGTGACTGATCTTCCTTTTCAGCTGGCTTGATATTGTAGAAAAAGGAAAAGAAAGAGAGATTGGAAGAAGAAAACGTCAGCAGCCAAACAACCGACGTGATAACGGCATTGCTACATAATAATGATAATAGTGCGTAGGAGTAAAATTCCTCTGCGGGTTTATATACATATCGACGATGCACACTACACAGAAATGTAGCGGTTCTTCTTCGTTACAGATTAATTAATCTGAATTTAGAAGTAAAGTAGAAGCGGTTGTGTTGGGTTGGGTGAGGCAAGCCAAAGTCTTATGCGGAGTTTCTCTACTGCTGTTATGCTTTGGTACAGCATCTGTCCTTTTTACTACAATAGTAGTGTAGACAAAAAAAAAACACAAAAGACTAATCTTTCCTCTTTTGTTACGACGACACGGACAGCTAAGCACCAGCTTTTCTGTCTGATTCAGCACAAAAAGGGTTCCAGTACTGGAACTCCTCCGCCACTTACTTTCCTCAATTCTCCCCTGCCAGTTTGTCATCATCCACCGTCCTTGCCATGTCTCCGTGTAGAAATTGAACGGAACACGGTCGGCATCCTGGAGGAAATGGATGTGAATAGAAAAAGTGTATTTCATTCTGTGATGACATTTTCTCCACATATATTGTTTGTATAGGCTTGTGTAAAAAATGAGTGAAAATATGACAATTTATGAAGAAAAGAAAAGGGGCACACCTCTCCAGTCTCACTTTCACTTTTCTCCTTTCACTCTTCACAGCACACACCTTTTTCAACATTTTTATTTCTTTTCCGTCTACCCACATCTTACCTTGAAGTAGACAAAAAAGTGATGGCATGTGGCGGCATCAGCTGATATAGAATTCGGGACGAATTCCAATTTACTTTGATTATCTTTTTTGATTTGACTTACATTCATCTTTTTGAAGGGGGTAGTAAAGGGTACTAAATCTTCGTCATTTGGGTGTACAGAAGTAGTTTCCCAACGCTGCTTTCTCCCATCTGATCTTTTTATTCGCGTGATATTTTATATCACTACTTTGTTGAGAAATGACATAAGTAACCATCTTCCCATGTAACATAGTCAATCAGAAGAAAAAATGGTTCGTACGTTTGTACCTCCCAACACAACGATACGAAACCACAAAAATATTGTACTTTCCTCTTAGCATTTCAGGAAAAGCAAATAAAAGTAAGCTTTCGTAATGCAAGTTTTCTTTTAATACTTTTCGCGAATGACCATTTTTCTTCTCCCAAGCTACTAGCTCTTCTGCTTCACCGTTCACACTTTGGTCACAAGTGCACACGGAAAACTATATCAATCTTTTTGGAAGATTTGTTGTGAAACTTTTGTCGCATATATCTTGGAAAATGTCGTTTGAGTCATGATGATGGGAGCTGGCGATAGCGCCTTCCACAGCGTAATGCCGCGTTGTGATTTACTTTTCAAAATTTCTTTCGTATCTATTATAACTACATATTTTCTATACATAACTAGCTCACGTAATACAAAAAAGGCTATCCGGGGAAAATACCTGTGCTCTTCTATCAAATCATATTTTATTATTGGGAAACCAAAGAGAAAACAAGAACGAATTTTTGCCCCGAAAAAATTGGAAGTTTGGTTTCAAAAGAAAAAAATCTTCAAGGCTGTTGTCGTACATCTTTTGTATGAACTTTTTACCATATAAATTGACATGTTACGCACGAATTCCAGGTATCTTACAGTAAGATAGGTTAGGAAAGGACATATTGTTGTTACCTGAATAAAATATTCAGCAGCTTGAGTATTTTAGGACCCCTAGAAGCAGCGTCAAAGACGTGGCTAAAATCGAGAAATATTTTTGGTATAAAAATGAAATGTGAAGGATGATCCATTCCGACAGATACAAGAATGGAGATTCCATCTTGATAGCGAAGATACATGCATCTGCGTATAGCATGTCAGACTTTAATAAATTATGATTTGTGGATTCTGTGGAATTATATGTTACTCTGTGGAAATAAATCTCGGGACAATTTGGCGTGCGCGGTATGTATAAATTATCAGATACCTCAGACATAAGCATAATCTGCTCAAAACATCAAAAGTCAAGGTAGCATTCCTGCAATTCAAAACCTATAAACTAGTGAATGAATGGTATGGTGGTATATAACATATTTGATACATAAATAAGCTACCTAATCGGATATTAAATTGATTATAGACTAGAATGAAAACCCAATATTTATCTACTCAACTCATCCACTCGAGTAATCCTTTTTGAAGTGGTTGAATGGAGCTTAATCAAACGTGGTACGCGTCATTACAAAAGGTAAATCTTCAAATGAAAGAGGAAATTAAAAGAAAGCATATTTTAATGGTATACCGACAAAGTAGTGGAATTGGAATGGAATAGAAACACGTATTTGCGAAAATAAAATAATAATAGTGCCTCATTTTGAATTTGATACCCTTTCCGAGTCGTCACTTTGCAATAACATTTTTAATGATACCTTCTGGGTTTCAACAAATCCCCCAAAAACATTGTGGGCCGGTCCATGATTTTACGTAATGAAAAAGTAATTAAAAGTTAAACACAGACTATAAATAAAATGACCATGATATGATCATGATCATTACTTACTATCATCATCATTCCAGAAAGCAAATCTTTTCAAACCTCACGGCTTTCTCTTTCTCTTGTGGGAATTCCCACGAAAAAGAAGGATGATAGCTTGTTTTATGGGATTTCATGCAACATCGGCATAAAAAATCTGTACCTGTGTGATATTGTATGTTATTCTATAGATAAAAGGAAATCGGGAAAGGTAATTGCATAGGGAAATACACGCAGACAAAGAGAAACACACACCACAGAGAAGTGTGTGTGACAAAACGTAGACACTCCTAGTCGTCTACATCGCCGTACCTGTACTCTGTACTTTCATCTTATGATATACTCTTGAGTTTAGAAGCAAACAAAAACTCATACAAAAAGCCTTATCAAAATGGCGTTCGCAGCCGCTCGTATGATTAGGAATCCTATGACAGAACAAAATAAGAGACCACAACCAGCTCATTCGAGAAGACCTTCAAAAGACGATCACTCTCGTTCTAGGAGTAAGGTAATGTGCACCAACCTTTTCCAAAAATTGTCAGTCTCTTAGTTTTATAGAGAGTTGGTTTGTTTAACTTGACTCATACAAAATATTATATCATATCATATCTATGTACATTCATTTTTTTCACTCACAGATGTAATTATCATTAATAACTTGTATAATTATCTTGTGTAATATTGTACGTACATAATCAACTAGATACTAAATATATAAAACTATGTATTAATACTACCACTACTACTCTCTTGGCTATATATATATTTTTTGATATACTATACAGAAATATATGGTAGTATAGTTTGTCTATTTTTGATGATCATGCAGTCACTATTTTATTACTACAATCTTGTACTGTAGATGTTTTCTATACTTGACATATAGATTACTACATCAGTATATAAATAGATACATAGATCAACATAATAATCATTTTTAGTCACAGTCATAATAATAATTAGTTGGTCAAACTCTTGATATCTTTTGATATTTATATATCCTTTAGAATAGATTTTATTACTATACTAATATACTAGTCACGTAGTAATTGCATTGCACAGCAGGACGTTTTACTCCTTCTTTGTGTATCTCATCTCGAGTCTTTTGCTATCATCGTCATGTAATAACAAAGACTATTAACAGAAATAACACAGCTCTAACTACCAATGAAAATGATGCTTCCAGACAGCCACGGGCTTTCAAAAAAATGACAAAATTGTAATGAAATCACATACTATTATGTGACTACCTACCATATTATAATGGTCAGTTTTTACGTTCCATAATTACAGTAAGTAATAGTCGCAGAATATAAAAAGGTTGATAATTATAATGGACGGAAAGTTAGCTAACGACGACATTTGTATAATCTGCGATAGATTGGAAACTTTGACAATATCCTGTTTCTCATGACATATAGAAAAGAAAGTAATCGTGTATACCTGTAATATAGATGATAGAGCAAAAATAAAACTGTTTTAGGATGCGTATGTTTAGATAATGTTTTTACGTGTATATAGCAGTTTAAAGATAGCTTTATTACGTAGTTATATAACATAAGTAATCCCCGTGATAAAAGCCAGCCAATCATTTTGCAACCAGGAGGGGACTTGGAGTTTTTGTAATTTTGGTATAATTTTTGCATATTTTAAACCTTTTAATATATAACCGTAACAAAAAGTCATGGAACTCTTTAAATTAGTCTTTGTTTTCGCATGCCCTGTTAATAATTTGTTGTTGGTCTTGTGAGTAAAAGTGCGATTGGTATTAGTTTTAGTGCATGCGTTTTCTAGAAGCACAGCGGCGGATTCTTCAAAAACACACAAAGCTACATGCAGCAGTTCCAAAGATTAAAATACGAATTCGACAAATATTATGTTGAAAAGTATTCACTAATTCGTCAAATGTAATCGACTATTTTTAGAATACATTGAACTTTAATTATATATAAACTGTTAAAAATAAATAATGTTATACTTGCATCCGTTGCGCTATTGTGCATCAAAATTGCTAAATGTAAAAATTTAAGACTATGTAAACTTTAATTTGTAAATCGCTTTTTACTTGAAATGCGGAAAAAATACGTGGATTTTGTGCGGTGGATCATAAGTAATGGTATCTTTGTATCCAGGTAGAAGTTGTAGCAGGTTAACCGGGTATAATCTGCAGTGATACTTGATTGTCACCTTCGTATACCCACAAGGGAAACAACAGCATTGCGATTGCGAGATCAAAAAGTCTACACGAAAAGTTTTGGAATGACTACACGAAGGGTTTTGTATGTCAATCGAAGACCAACAAAACAAACATATGCTGAATACTGTTACTACTACTACTTGAGATGCATGTAGATTAATGAAATGAAAAGCTTAGTTTTCTATCTCTCAAGTCTTAGGTGTAATAGTAGACATTGATAGAATGACGGAAACAGTTTGTAACGGATCATTAGTAGGCAAAACGGAGCGTCGAGCAAGTTACAAAAGTTTATTAACAAAAGAGTAAAAGGGAGATATATTTTTTTCGGGTTTGGTGGTAGTGTGTACAGCAACGACAACGGAAAATTTAAGGGAAAAAAACCGGATGATATTATGGACGTATTCCGTATTTCTTCAGTCACGTACATGTCATGACTGACTGGCTTGTCATTGTGAAACAGTAGACGAACCTTCCGGGAACTAATTTGACTGACTCAACTTTACACCATCACCACCGTATCATTACACTCCGCTACTGAAAAAGTAAAAATTTCGCACTGTTGACTATAAAGATTCCCTTCCACTACCGCAACGACGATGACATGGTTTGGTGAAGGATGCTAGGATGCGTGACCGACTCAGCAATTTTAAAAAAGAGTTGCAATTCGGATTTTTTATGGTATTCGAGTAGAAAAGCTTCGATTTTGGAATAGAAAGAACTGACTAAGGTACCCCTTGCTCGTTATGGTTGAAAATCCATGCATTGTGTAACTTTCACCCATTTTGATGTGCATTACAAATCTAGTGTAACGAAGACTCTTGTGATTTCTTAAAAACTATTAGGACTAGTGTTGTTGCGTATGCAACTATTCGTCAGAGACTACAACATAATTCTTCAGTAGTATGGCTATCTATTCAGTACATAGTACCCTTACTTACCGTAAAGATAATTCCCTCGATTGCATATTATTTTCAAAGGGAACACCCATTTCCCATAATGGCCCATTTGGGATGGATATTGCAACATTTGTACACGAGCATGAAGTACACACAGCGAACGAATATTTACATGTTTTTAAGCTATTTTTTACATCTCATCTAGCTTGTGGCCGAGTTTTCTAAACTACTAACAGCAAAATCGAGAGAACCAAGTAAGTAGTAGTGAATAAAACAAATACTACTTACAGCTTTACTCGTCTGTAGAAATCGTAAAAAATAAAAACAAATGTGTCAGAGACTATTCCCCGTGAGGAAGTCATTTGCCATAATAAGCTTAAATATTAAAGCCACTTTTGCAAATGACAAAAAAAGCATTGAAGCTTGTATGCATATAGTGATGCAAATGTACGTATGGAAAAATGAGTAACCACTGTAAAATAATAGGAATATTATTAAGTCTGGCAGCTAGTTCGAAAAAATTATTCATGAAATCGTTGAAACGTCTTTTTCTTTCAGTGTTTCAGTTGAATTGTAGTGCTTGAAACAAAGGACACTAGAAACAAAAGGACGTCTTGAACATATCTAAGATTCAACTCCTACCTCCAATTTCACACTTGACCTCATTCCCTCTGCTTTTATTTTCTGATGAAGCTCTTATTTAAAAAAGAGGCAAGTATCTATTCTTTCGTGTCGTGCCTGAGAGTATGACAAAATAACCACTTAATTTTGTTGCATTACACAAAAATGAAATTGAAGGGTTTGCATGTTAGGTAGAATGTTTATGAATAATAAAACATGTCATATGAAAAATAAAAATTTAAACAAAATAGTGTAATTTTTCACAAAGAGCATCTTTAGTTTTAACAGTTTTCAGCAAGAACATTCACGTTTCATTGACACACGCATATACAATATACATATAATATAATTGTGCATACGTATACCCAAAAAACGTTGAAGGCTTAAATATCAAAGTTGTTAAATTGAAAAGGAGAATAGGTTTTCCGGTTATGAATTTATTGTGCATATTATTTACTCTTTCTTGTAAGATGTTGTTGGCTCACGTAAATAAAGTGGTAATAAAATGGATATGGAAGGGAAACTGAATAATAAAACATGCTGATGACATGAAAGTGTATATATCTGTATACATAAAATAACAATATAAAAGTGGATTTATACCTCTTAGCTTTAATGCACATTACCTTTTATTTCTTAGTAAAAGTACAAATGAATCTATCTTCTTTTCTCTAGAAAATGTAAGCGTGACAATAATATTTTGCCCAGATTATAAATTACGTATGCATATATGTTTTCTTCTAGGAAGGTCTTTTCACCTGAATTGTGTATGATGAATTTTAATTTTCTCTTTTTAATTTGGCTCAAGTAAGAAAGCTTTTTGTGCAATGCAATACAATAATGATGTCATCAAAGTACACACTATAGCTGCTAGACTTCCCGTGTGTGCGTTAATGGCAAATTCATAAGTCCGTTTAGATCTTGTAACAGTTTCCTGTGAAGTAAAAGTAGTAACCGAAGTATAATAACGTACATCTGCATATTTTATAGAATAATGTATTTTACCCGGTAGCATTGAAACTTTTTTTTGAAGGGCAAGATAGCTTTCTCTTCTTAGGAATAAGATAAAAGTAAAAAGTTGTTGTGCTTTTACTCATAAAACCTATGAAGAATGAATGGCATGATCTTGTTTCAAGGAATACGCAATTATGTCATTGCATTATGAATGCAGATATATCAGAGAGACTGAGGAAAACATTCCTCACGTTTTCGTCTATACTGTCCTAAGTTTCTGTTCAGATTCCAGAAAAGCGAACATAAGTAGTTAGAAGTACAGGTTTGAAACAAAATGTGTAAAAATTGATGACAAGAAGACCTACATTTGTTCAACACAACATTCCTACGCTTATTCTACAAGAAAACATTTCTTCTGTAGTAACACTAATGGCTACGTATTATTTCGCTTGTGCTTTCCTTTCATCGTACATAATATATGGTAAGAGTTCCGGTTCCATTCCCAAAACCAAATGATGGCATCTTAAAACTCAAGTTACATTATTTATTGGAGGATCCATCGTACAAAGTTTGGGAGTGTATAGGATGCTTTGGAAGTTAAAATACAATTTTATGTCCATTTTACATCACGCCGTACCATAAACCATTCATATTTTCATAAGTACCAAGTTTAATCCATTTTCCCTTAATCCCCTTCAAACACACACTTGCATACGAATCGAATGGTAAATACGTGAGTGCTAATTTTTTATTTTCAAACAACCGAAATATTGAAACATTATCCTTTCCCCATGTGATTATCATACCTTCAATGCTTACACAATTGTATGTATATTCTCACGATGTTTTTAAATGAAAACCGAAATAATGCACCAAATGTCGCAAAGCGTAAAAAGAGAAGGAAAATTCTATAACCTGAAAATTCTGCAGATGTCTTAATGTCAGTTAAAACATTTAATACACTACGTATGTGCATAAGTCCAAGCACATGAGTATTTGATTACCAAGTTTCATTTTCTTACTATCAGCAGATACATATATATTTTGTGGTACATATAGAATCTTAGATTTCGTTCATCCATGAATCTGCACTTTCATCATCATCACGCTAAACTACTAAACACTAAAAACGAAACACAATACATGCCTCCGTTTTACCACAAACATTCAAAGCTTACATGCCTACTTTCTCTGTTGTGGTGTGAGAACAAACCAACATGCTTTGCTTACTACATACAAATCTCGTTCTAGATACAATGCTGTACAGCATGCACCATATTTGAATGTAGCAGAAAGCAAACGATGAAATTATATTCGTGAGTTTCTCTATGTTGGGCTGGGTGGGAGTTGTTTTATATGTAATATAGAAAGTGTGCCTTAGCTGTCTACTCAAGCTAGATTTAATTTTATTTTAATGAGCAGCATCATCCTCACTGTTTAGTTCCCCAGAGACTTCATACAATTGTACACAATAGTTACCAGAGTTATGTGCAGAGATGTACCACGTTATGCTGCATAATATTGTTTTTAGACAATGCAAATAGGCCTTCATGCGATGCGAACAGCTCAACCATCGGCTAGTCGCATGGAGTGCATGAGTATAGAATGAAAACTGAGTCTCAGGAGAATTGTGAATTACGCAATTATACTGTGATTTCGTACTTAACTTTATTTCAGTTTCTCGTACGAGCCAAACAAGAATCAAATTAGATAATGAGCCTTTTAAGTATTAACTCAATTTTAAGATGCTTATTTAGACTTTTACTCGTGCACTTTCAATACACTTTCACTCATTTCAATAATAAGTATGATTATGGAATGTGAGTAGACTTTTTTTAAACCTGAAAATCATCTAACTGTTCAAGTGAGCAAACTAACATGCTTGGAATTTTCACATTGCTAAAATGTTTCGAAAAATTAGAAGTATAAAGATAATTAGAGCTGGGTAAAATTCTTGATGAAAACTGAATTCAGTGGAACGTTCGTTCTTATTTACCGGTGTGATGCATTGTATAATTACAGGTACATAAATTTAACATCAGGAGCAGTTTACTAGAGTTATGGAGTTGCTGTTTCCTTTACACACATTTTTAAACCAAACATATTTAAGTGGGTTACTAATTTGACTTGAATTTCCACGTTATAGCTTGGCACGTAATAAACTGAAGCGATACAAATAAAATTCTATTTGTTCACTCCAACAAACAAATTTCAAAGAACAAACACGGAGAAAATTAAAACTTTCACTTGATGTCTGTCTAATCGTCTATGTGCATGAATTCGTTCTCCACCTGTGCTTCCACATGAGGGTATACCACTTTTGTTCTAACTAAAAGTTTTGGTTTACTTCTCTCATACTTTTTATTTCTTTTTTTTTGTCTACGTCAATTTGAACTTTTTTCTTGAAATTGATTTTAATTCATTCCATTCATCTGTTGTACTTTGCACGAGTGTAACTTTATACCCATCATTTATAACAGCAACAATTTTTCCCCGCAATCTGCGAAGTGAAAGCTCTCATTTATATTTTTTTTATTTACTGCTAAAGAACAGATGAAATTTTTGCCGTGTAATATTTTATGCAGGCTACTTTTAGATGTAAACGTACTATTATATTTGCACTACATTTACCTTGTAGTTGTTCTATGTTCTTGGCATCTAGTTCTCGTGGTACCGTAATTTTTTTATGCTCTCTCGTTTTCATCACTTCTGAATTTCTTCTACTGAACCCAAAAACAAAAAAGTCGTTCAAGAGTTTCGGGCTAAAAGGTCGTTCAAGAGCTAAAACTTGATACTGGGTAGCCAAAATTCCTCACCCTTTTTGAATGAATGGTGGCCAATTTAACATAGTTCAAAAGATTAAACCGAAAATAGCTACCATCAGACTAGTTGAATGTGGA
>JAQFZH010002846.1:0-15307 GCA_034695485.1 Entomobrya nivalis | reverse complement strand
ATAGAATATTGGATAGAGGACAGGAATCAATTATTAAGTCTGGAATCTCAATAGATAACAAATATTCAATAGATAAGTCATTTCAATTTAGCTTAATTTACTTATTCTAAACTTAAGCATTTTCATATCATGTAGTTATTCAAATACACTACAGTACTAAACTTATATTTACAGATCACTTACAATTAAGTTTATAATCTAACATCAAATATCCTTGTGGTTGATTAATTTTGATATAACTTGAAATATCATATAAGCGAATGCAGAGTAAAAACACATACAGAATTAAAAATAATAATTTTAGAATATAGATATTACCATGTACGTTGCACTACAGAGTTATACATCTCATTTTGCTTGTTAAAAATCGATAATTTTACTCTGCACACTTACCAGGGAACTAAAAAAAATGTCTCTCACAAATCAACGAGTGAATAGTCAATTTTGGGTAAAGTTTTCTCGAAGATTACGATGTGTAAGCGAATAAATAAATTTACTAAAATCATTTAAATTTCTTTTAAAGAAATCCATACCTAGCCTTGTAGTTCACATATTTATTTTTTATGCGTCACAGGTGAGCATTATGGAACAAAATATACAAAAAGAATGTACAAAACTAAATATCGAACTGGAATTTTTTTATATTAGTTTTACACAAAATGATTTCCAGAATCTACAAGTAAATTTTTTTAAATAGATTATTCACTTGCTAATCTGCGTGTTATTCTAGCTACTTACGTTAATGTAAAATCTAGTCAATGTGGAAACGTTTCAGTACTACAAAAATACGTTCAATGTTATCAAAACATAGTCAATCAAAATTTCAAATAAATTAGTTTCAACATCTCAACGACTTTCAAGAATGTCAAGTTACACATTGTATTTTCAAAAGAGTCAATTTTGCTCTAATCTAACAAGTTTTTGCAAAAATGAGTTGAGAGCGATTTAAATAAATCTATTAAACCATTATAAATTGAGTTGGATGCCTATTAGCTATCCATTTCCTACCAAATCGGTTACAACAAGTTCGCAAATTCTGAAATCATCAAATGTTCAATTTCAAGGCATTTAATTCGTTTCTTCAAACTTTAGCTTTCTGCAAGATGCAAGATGCTGAATTTAGATCTGACATCCACATGTACCATTTTCAATTGTTTTGAATCAACAAAGGAAAAGTAATACCTGGCGTCGTCACAAGACCTCTTGATGAGTCTCTTGTAAGAATGTTTGGCCTTGTTCTCACTCTTCTTTTTCTTTGGCATAATTGTATCTATGTTATGGGAAAGGAGAACACTTAGCGATGTTCTGTTGATGCCGTCCAGTCTCTTTCTGTAGTAGGATGGTCATCACGGGCTCATGATGCACAGGTGTAGACTTGTTGACATTCCATGTTATGTTTTGACCGAATCACCTTCGCTTTTTTGGTTGAATAACCTCCATCCATAAAGGATTATTCTTAAACCCATCAGCCTCGTCATCTTTCAAAGGCTTAGCTCTCACGGCACAGGAAAAATCATGCTTATTAGATCGAGTATAAGTTTTAGTGGGATGATCACAATCATTGTCTTCGCTGTGTTTATCATCCTCGTCCTCGGAAGGCCACGGAGCACACCGTGTAGCGTGTTTTCAGATGAATTCCAGAGAAGTTTTCTGGTGTCTCCAAAGGGCTCAGCCGATGTAGTAAGTCACGCATCCTCTCTTTGGTTATTGGCTGACATTGTTTCAATTCTCAAAATGTTTATGGTTGTAGAGGACTTGATCAATTAGCAAGAAAAATGCTATAAGGTAAAACAAGCAAATCGTTTTTGTTTACTCAAGTAGTGTAAATATCTTGTTCAGAACACAAAAATGCTAACGAGACAATCGTAATCAAATTATAAGCTACTTTGGTAAAACAAAGTTTATTTCCCTATTATGACATAAAGAGCTCTCAGCTCTTCGGATTTGTAGCGTGTATCTCTGATATTTTATCGATTAATACAAATAAAACATTGATCCTTAATAAACACATTGTTGATGTACTGAACACATGGTATATTTTCCTCACAGGGAGACACATTGCAGCTGCTGAAAATGCAAGATAATAGATGGATGATGAATCTTTGCAGCAGTAAAGGTGATATTTATTGAACCAGTGAGCTTTTCGTGTGTATTTTCACGAGCAAAGAGGGAACGTTTTAACACAAATGAAACTGACAAATTCACTGTTTTGCATTTTTAATAACAACAATATTTCCCCAAAAACAACAAAAGCAGTATACGTTTCATGAAGGTGGCAGCATTCATAAATTAAAGCTTTAATAAACAATGAGTTTTTACGTGGTGAAGTTACTTGTTGATGTCACGATGGAATAGTTTAGCAGTCATATTGTTTACTTACTTGTAATGTATGATACG
Organism: Entomobrya nivalis; assembly: GCA_034695485.1. Taxonomy (NCBI): domain Eukaryota; kingdom Metazoa; phylum Arthropoda; class Collembola; order Entomobryomorpha; family Entomobryidae; genus Entomobrya; species Entomobrya nivalis. The sequence continues at coordinate 12,910 of JAQFZH010002846.1, read as the reverse complement.
GGAATTCACTATGAAAATCCATTTTTGGTTGTTTTTATGCAATGCAACGGATAACCCCGTTTTTGCATGAAATAACATGCGTGCACGTTTACACACCAGCAACGTGTCCATTTTAATAAGATCCTCTCTTATTTAATTATTTGGCGGTATGCGTAGAGATAATAATTAAACCCAAACTTTTCATGCTTGCAAAAATAACTACGCAAAATTCTCTCGTTACAACTACTATCTTTTTTCCAAAAGGGGTGAAATTTGGCTATTACATGGAATGTTAGTTATGCGACAACACCACTAAAGAACGCCAGGTGAACCACATCGCTTTGGTGATGTCGAGGCACGGACGTAGCATGTGTCGATTTGATCTTCTCGTGTCAGCATTTACATTTGGCATGAAATCGGGGAGCTTTATTAAAGGAAATATTTGTAATGCATCTTTTGCGGTAACAATATCCATTAAATTTTAACAAGTTTACAATTTGTAGCAACTACGGATGGAAGTTTATAAAAACCAAATGTATCGCATTGCTCTTTAGATCGGAATGTGGTCCAGACTTTTTAATCATCTTTGCTTAGTGATTATCAGTCACATAGTTTTCCTAAAACTTTAACCGTTTTTTTTAAATATCAGACTTCTTCGTAATTTAACTAAATATACCGCCTTTCAAGTGATGTTCCGAGCACCAAAAGTGCTTGACTCGACCGAGCGCGAGCAGGACGTATTTTCAAAAAAGCTCGATTAATCATACACTAACATATCACACAAATTGGCTATATTATTTAAAGTGATTATTGATTCTCCCCTAAAATACAGAGAGTCTTTAGCATTGTTACTATGTGTTAATATAAAATATAAACTATTCATATAAAAATGAGGGTTTTGAAAATTCGGTGAAATTAAGAGAAAATTTGTTTAGTAATCTAAGCTGTATATGCCATATTTTGTCCCAAAACAAATATGTAATCCCTTGGAACATTTAAATCTATGCTAAGTTTCGTGCAAATCGGTTAAATCACTATTGAGATTTACATTTGTTTATATGGGGCTAATATTTATAAGGAAATCAATTCAGAAAATTACTACTTTTACAACTGGTTCGTTTAGGTTTATCATAACGTTATGAATCTAAGTAAACAACTTTGTTTTGTATAACCTGTGTTATCGAAACCCATATCGAAAATACACTATGTTGTAACCTTACTCAAAAAATTATTGATTGCCTCAAATATTTGAATGCTTAATTAAGGCAGATTGTGTAAAGGATTAATTGCAGCAGATTTATAATGAAAATGACATAAAGAACATATATTTGGAACATATTTTTTTCCTTTATTCAAAACTTACTAAAGTTTAAAAATAAATGATACTCCAACATGAATCTACGTAATTTGTAAAGAAAAATAACGTACCACAAAAATATCTTATATAATGCTCTATAATAGTTTACACATTTAGGTTCTTTCCGTTATATTCCACATTATAACTAATACTAGCTCCGTTACAAAAGAGAAAATAATCAATACTTACCGTTATACAAAGAAATTGATTTTCTGATAGGATGTTGAAATAAATTGCTTTTGTACGTCTGACTATCGTACTTACGTGTATAGTTATATATATAATGATTACAATATTTCCGGGTCTCGGACCTAAATATTCTTTTTGAGTTATCTCTGCATTGGTTGGCTGATAGACCGTTAGCTTGAAAATTATCTAAAGAAAACAAAAAGCTATTGTTCATACTGGAAAATGTATTCAAAAAAATAAGTCCACCAACTAAAACTAAAAACTATGTAAGTATTTGTGACGGCATAAATCGTTAAATGATTTAAGCAGTGTAAGGCATCTCACCAAAAAACGCATCAAAAACAGTAAATTAAACATTTTTAAATATTAAGTACTGTTTAAAAACATATCAATATAATCTATACTATATGTTAGGTAAGGAGTATTTTAACTCTTGATATTCCTGGTAGTAATATATACACGTGGATAACGAAATGAAAACAATTGTTGAAATAACGACATAATACTCGAAATAGTTTCTCTTTTTTTTTTTTTGTAAAATAATAATCAAGGAAACAGCGAGTGTTAAATGAAATTATTTTTATTTTTTTCAAAATCAATACGATTCGATTCTCGACAAAGTTTCTGTTTATTATAGACTGTTGAAATAAACAACAAGTTTGTGGTACTCCTTAAAATTTGCACACTTTTGCATTATTGAGCAAAAATGATTTTGAAAATTACCACAATTCTTATTTTGAAATTGGTTAGGGAGTCGGACTGTGTTTTTCAACCCTATTTACCATTTACAACTGAAAGTAACTGCTTGATAAATATTGTCCTTTCATCGAAAATGCAAAATATTCCAAGTATTTATAATCCTGATTCTCGTTTTCCACCTCACACTTTTACTGTGCATACTGTTTTGGAACTCAACTTCGAAATGCCAGAATACTTTGACAGGGTTAACTTGACAATAGGCTATTTCCGACTAATCCCAAAATTTCGACAAGGAGAAATAGTGTTTTTAATGTACACCAACAATCTATATGAAACTTTATACGCAATTCAAAAATCCGGATTTAAAAACTCTGACAAAGCGTTATATTTCAGTCACGTATCAAAGTTAAACCCTAATACTGTGTTGTACATCAACCAATTTTTGAAACGACTTCCCTCATCAAACGTTTCCCCTTTTCATGCCACACTAGTCTACTTTCAAATTGGTAATGACGACCATTATTTGTTGTGCTATTTTTGTAATTTGGTATTCGGCACGTTGATAAAACTAAAACTAAAATCTTTAGAACAAGTCACGGAAATCGCGTTATCTATCAATTCTAAAGGTTATGGCCGAACCTTCCCCTTTTTAGTGTCTCAAACATCTTTGCTCTCGTTTTTTCCTGAATTTGTTCCAAATAACTGGTGTTTCAGACAAGAGTTGTCCCCGAGTACTCTTAAGTTTCTCCTAAAGCGAATAAAATCGTGCAACCGAAAGTTCTTCTTAAGCATCTTATCAGTCCAAGAATTTTCAAATTTTTCACTGACCCTTAGTACTACTCATATTCCAATCGAGCAACAAAGAAATCAAAATTGGTACCTTCATATTAGCGGTACAGCTATGACAATACTACAGTATGAATCCCTGGATATCCTTAGCGCCAGAGGATATCTGCACACAAATCTAGAAGTCGGATCAGAACTATTTAGAATGTCGGTGTGTGTTTTCTACGCCGACTACACCACTTACGATCTAGCTTTATTCGAAATAATTGACTGGAAAGTTTGGACTGTCATATTAGCAATTTATGTGTTGCTAGTTTTTATAATGGTTGATGTTTCGAAACCCGTTTTAATCTTTAGTTTAATAATTGGTTTGGCACCAAATCTCAAAAACATTGACCGTCGATTAGTTTGGTGTGTTCTTGTTCCAATAACTATTGTCTATAACACCCACCAAAGCTACATTTCTTCTGATAGCACACGTCTTCGAACAATCTCAACTTCGTTGCCATGGTTCATAAAGCAAGGCTTTAAAGCATATGTTCCTTATAAAGGCTGGTTAAGTACCTTTGGGTACGCGTTCGCTCCCCAGTTTCTAAGAAATGAGTTGGAACAAATATTTGATGGCCTTACACCAATCGATTATCTTACGGATGAAACAGTGCCCGCGACAAATATAACACATATTGTTAAATTTATTGCGAAGAGAAAAATTGCAGTATCGGGTATAATTGAAGAACATTCGTTTTTCACAAACTTTGTGGGAAATAATTACTTACTAATTGACAACAAGTATGCTTGCTTTTCAAGAACCTCATCACTTATAACGAGATATTCTAAAGTTAGCATTCGTTTAAAAGGTTATATGTCAGGGAGAACTAGTATGTTGTTAAGCAAATCATCTGAGATGGGAGAATGGGAAAAATTGCAGAGACTGGCTATCAATCTACAATCCCATCATGCAAGTGTGCGGACCACGAGAGTCGTTTATCTAAACAAGTTTGCCCCGCCACAGCCCATTGATATTAAATCTATTGTCGGATTATCGTGCTTTGGGGTTTTTGGAGTGGGTTTGGCAGTTTTGGGAATAAATGTGTTTGTATGGCTAACTTCATGTTTTATAAAATGGATAACCCGGTTTTATGTTGTGATGTTAAGATATTTTAAAGACTATTTGGCTCATAGGTAGAAAGCCATGAAACAAGTTTAATTTTTTCTTTGGGTTCCATCTTATTATCACAGCGTTTACTAATACATTTTGTACCAAAAATCTGCATAATATGAAAGTTTATCGGTCTCAAGACAAAAAATGTGTTTGTTGCAATGTAGGCTATGCTTCTAAAGTCGTGTACTTTTTCATTTTATGGCATTTCAATTAGAAGAAAGCGATAGACCCGAAAGCCATAATTTAATTACAAACGATTTGATTCCAATTTATTTAGGATAAATTGGTTTCCTTCAATCCAGTTGTATTTTTGAACAGTAAAATAAGTTTCTATTTTTATATTGGCAGTGCTATACTTTAATTATTGTAGTATTTTATAATATAAATGTTTAAAAATACAGTTATACTTAACACTCTACAAATTATTTATAGGTATATGGTTCCAGCATGTATTGAAACTGACGACCTAATGTTTATAGAGTATTTTCAAACTTATCAAAGCAAAAAGAGCATATTCTCGTTCACCACAGTTTACCCGGCATCCACTATAATCCCCTTGAACCATTTCGCAGCAGATGACTGTTGACGGTATCCACCAACAATGGAGGTTTTCTGTGACCCGCAAAGACCCACTAGTGGTTACCCAAATATTGATGCCCCCACAAAGTATCTCTGTCCATTTTAATGTGACAAGGCTTAAATTTTAAATAAGCAATTGTTTTTTGAACATAAGTTGGAATATAGAACGAACGCGTTTATATGCATATCTGTAGATACGAGAAACAGACGTGACGTAAAAATTTCCATTTGTCTTAAGGGAATTCATGTATATTACACAATTATCATATATAACTGTCATACATAATAAGCTTATTACTAATCCACGTAAGCATAGACCAAAACTCATTATTTCTACCATAAGTTATACAAGGAATAGAAGGAAGTAGCCATGAGAAAAATCGATTCCGTCTGGAATAAAAAAAACTTGTGCAATCTCCTGTAGTGATGTAAAATACTCCATGTTTTTGGAATATTCTTCAAACAGGCTTTCAGGTATCAACGATAGTGTATTGAGGTAAAATTCCAAACAATTCCTTGCTGGCTTTATTTAAGGTGGGTCATAGACGTTCTCCAGATTCTATACCAACTTTTGATTACACTTAAAAACTTTACTATTGCGGCCTTTTATTACTAATTCGACTTAAAAATGTATGACAAAATCTCTTGTCAATTTGTGCACGTTTACACCATTTTATTTGTACTAGCTATATTTGCAACGCCAATTTTAATTGATGGGTATTTTCCAAAAGACGACATGGTAGATTTTTCAATGGATATTGTTAAACAATTTCAAATAATGGAGAACGAGCAAGACCAAAGTCCATTTGATAGACAAGATCCCATATACGACTATCCTGTCAAAATAGATTGGCTTCAAAAAGAGTTAAACAGGTACAAATGCAATTTTCTCCTAAATAACTACCACAACTTTGATCTACACTTTGGCTCGTACCCAGTTTTTGTGAGTAGACCAGTATTTCGGAATTTGCATGAAGTCATCTCACAAAACTTGTTAAATAATTAAAAAATTCGTACTCGAATTTGGCTCCCTTACATGTTTAACCAAAATATTAAGAAATACATTCACAAAAATTCTACCGTTGTACGGTGTTCAACGTCCAAATTCTCATCAGATGCAATCACCGATCCCAAAGCCATTGCTGAAGATTTATGCATTCGGATAAACTTCCTGTCATATTCGGTGCAGAGCAAACCCTGGAACTGTCAGGTAGACATTAATCTGATGCCTTCAGCTGGTTTGCTAAACCGCGGCCCATATCCAGGTTTGTTTAAAATTCCAAAATCATCATGGGTTTCTGAGTTACGAAACGCCATACTTTCCCAAAGACCAGCGATGATTATACTTCTTACTTGGGAAACCGTATACAAAAAGTCCAGTCTTTTTTACTGGGCGCTACAAAGCTTAAGTTCTAGAATATACGGCGACTTTTCTAGAGAATTCGTATTCACAGATTTCATAATGTTCACACTTTCGAATAACACCGTTTGGAAAGGGATAATTATAGAAAGACCATATGTTATTCCAAATTGGCCAATGCCCAAGTTTCGGGTAAATTTCCGAAGGTTTGAAAAAATGGAAACGATAATCGAAGCGGTGGAAGGAAACCAGGAATGGGACTTAATGCTAGTTGATGGGGTAAAAATTAAATAAATAAATTAAAAAATTGGTATTCGTATCTAAAGAATTAAATATTTGTGTTTTTAAACAGAAAGCACATCTTCACTACCAAGCAATTTTTGCACATATGCTGCACTGTGGAAATGACAAAAATTACCGCCATACAAATCGCGCTAAGCTACCCTATACCACCGGAGATGGATTTAATGCTCGTTTATATCGAGGAGTTGCAATGGTTTGGTTAGATATCTTTGGGAATTACACGTACACAAGCGACCGAAAAACTCACTGTGTAAACGGCCAGTCAACTAATAATAACTCCATGTTATCATTTAAGCCAAAGCTTGGAGTTCGAAACATAATGCCAAACAAAAGTATGTACTTTCCACTCACGTTAAACGACTCATTACAAAATATAAGGTTTGTGAGCTGTGGTAAAGCTAAAGGTATACAAGGAGTGGCATTTTCTGAACTACATAAAGTTTTCGATAAATACATATGGATGGGAATTGCAGTTTGCACAATATTTGCTCGTTTTGTGCTCGTCTGGACTCTACCAATAGCAAAGCCACAATACTGTTTAGATCCAAGATTCTGGTATTTCATTAAAACGTACTTGGAGCAAGGTAATCCATTTCCAGACAAGCTCAACTTCAAAAGCAAACAAATAGCTGGTGCAATACTTTTTGTTGGTATTGTCCTGAGTAATGCATACAAAAATGCGAATGTTTACAATGTGATCAAACCAAGAGAAGTTGTACCTTTCAAACATATAACAGAACTTTTGGCCAACAATTTCAAAGTTTATAGTAGACCATCCTATATTGAGTTGGATTTTGAATTCTTTTATTGGGCGATATATGACCAATCAACTTTCAACATGTCGGGTGATATTGAGTGTGACCAAACAATGCACCAACTTCAGTGCAATATCTTAAACATGACAAATTCGGAATTCGTAGCAAAGTCTGAAATACAATCGAGGGTTGAAAAAGGTTACTCCTCTGTGGAAACAAGAATAGGAGTAGATGTTAGTCAAATGACTAGTCTTTTCCCCTTTTTTGATGCATTAAAAAATGCTACCAAATACTTTGGTAAATATCGTGGCCCTTATAACACTCTTACTTTAGAATACATACTTGGAAAATTTGACGAATTGTCCGACACAACTATGAAAAATCTATTATATAAATGTAATATGTCAGCTGTAGTTTTACCAGAATATTTAGCAAAGAGCTATGAGCAGCAACTTAAACGGGAAGGATTAAACAGCGTGTTTGTGGGAGAAGATAAGTATTTAGAAGTTAATCACGGTTTTATCGTTGAAGGGAAGGTACATCGAAATATGGTAAAACGTATGAATGGGATACAACAATCTGGTATTTTGGAGATGTGGCCTAGATTTGCAAGAGAGCAATTTGATTTCCGATCTGTCAATGTGGATAACAACGTTATTAAACCGACAATGGAAGGTAATATACAAATCATATTTATTATACTTGCTTCTGGTTTGATAGTTGGAATTGCTGTTTTTACAGCAGAAGTGTCATCATTTATTATCACAATCTCAAAACATCCTGTGCAAAATGCCCTGATGTATTTACGATCGAAAGGTAAAAGAATGACTGATTGGATAAAAACGAGATTGTTTTGAGAAAAACAACTCGCATGTCAAATAAACAGATAAATACAATAGACCTAAATATACACAGATGCTTTGACTATAAAATTTTTAGAAAATATTCTCAATTAAGATCTTTTTTAAACATAGGAACAATTAGGTTAACCTCAAATCTAATGTAGTGTATTTCAGCAACTAAATTATCTCTCTGGAAGATGTAAATTACACTGAAAAATTCAAAGGACAAAAGAAAGTTTGTAAAAAAAAACAATTTATTTCCGATCTCTTGTCTTTGTTTTCTAATTTTAGGTGTTGCTTATGATATAGTTATACAATTTCAAAATAAATAAACAATTGATGATGGCTTCAATTTTACTAAGTAATTCTTAAATTTGAAAGGTCAAGTATAAGTTGAGTTCTACAATGATGTCACTACTGCAATACAAAATTCGAACTAATATCGGTTAAAGAAATAAATCAATTTGGTTTGTAATAAACGGTGGTTATTTATTTTAAACTTATTTCTTATTAACGGTGGTTAAATGGTGGTTAAACTTGACTTTGTTGATAACGGAAATTTGTATGGAATTCAATGAACTTATTCCGAGCCAAATATTTCCAAACAATGAAGAAGAAGACTTGTAAATCGTTTTGATCTTCCCACCTCCAACGCAGGCAAGCATTTGTTAATAAGCAGTTGCGACTTGTCTAAAGACATTTTTTTTGAATAACATTCAGCCATTTCAAGAGCCGAAATACAGATAAGCAATGAGGAAAGAAGGTACCAAATTAAAAAACCCCTACCAGATCCATAAATTAAACAACATATGAGTTTTGCCAGTAAACTATTTCCAAATACAAGTTGAATGGGGCGAATTGATAACATAAATAGGAAAATAAACATGACGATTACAACGCTTCCAGTAAGTTTGAGAGAAGCATTTTCAAGATTTTCGTAGCAGTAGATGTCACAGGATTGACTTAAAAGATGTTCACTTTCTTACCATCTTGCATTCATTATATAATTGCAGTAGTTAAAAACAATACGTTGGAGAAACGATTGAATATAGGGTAAATTGAATCACAAAATCTTTTTGAATTTTTGAAATGTTGGTGGTAAAAGGCCAAAGTAAAATAAATGAAATGATGGGTAACGCGATGATGCAACCGAAAAATGTAAATGTTCGGAATATACGATCGAAACGTTTATGAGATATTAACGCTTTTTTCTCCGAATCTACGAAATAAGTACATGGAAATACGTTTTGGGCAAAGTGGTCAACTTTAAAGGAGGCATCTTTTAGAGACATGTTGAACGGTTGAGGTTTTTGGTATACTTGTATTATGAATGAAAGTTTCTTGGCAAATGATTTGCTCTAATAAAGAGTTGAACTAGTGATATAACTCAAAATTGAATAAAAAGGAGAAAAGGTCGAATATAGAATTATTGCGCAATAAATTTCTACGTGGAAGCTTAACAGAAAGTTATGAAATATATGTTAAGGTGAACTAGACATCATAAATGGGAAAATGTATTAATAATTTAAATTTCATTTTTTAAGTTTTATTTAAATTTATCATATCATTTACATAATTTTTTAAATATCTTTAACTTTAAAGTGTGTAATTTGTTGCACCATGTCTTATGTTCATCAGTTCCAACTCGAAGAGTCGCTTGTTTCCAGCGATATTTTGGCCGCAAATTCAGTGAATCCGTTCAAGTTGAGTGCTTTTGTGGAAGAGTGTAAATGAGGTCTTGTTGGAGTTGTGCGGAAAGGTTTGGTTGACTAGTGACGAATGGCCGAATATTTGTGCGTATTTCAACCTCAGTTCATCGGTTGACACTTGAATGGCGTGTGCAAAATATTGTTGGGGACTTGAAGTGTCGCTTGTTTCTGCCGATATTTTGGGCGCACATTCCCTGAATGGGTCAAAGTTGTGTGTTTTTGTGGAACGGCATGAGAGTAGTCTTGTTGGAGTTGTGCGGAATAGCTTAGTTGACAAGTGACGATGTTGCTAATATTTATGGGTATTTCAACCTGTCTTCATCAGTTCCAACTCGAGGGGTCGCTTGTTTCCAGCGATATTTTGGCCACAAATTCAGTGAATCCGTTCAAGTTGAGTGCTTTTGTGGAAGAGTGTAAATGAGGTCTTGTTGGAGTTGTGCGGAAAGGTTTGGTTGACTAGTGACGAATGGCCGAATATTTGTGCGTATTTCAACCTCAGTTCATCGGTTGACACTTGAATGGCGTGTGCAAAATATTGTTGGGGACTTGAAGTGTCGCTTGTTTCTGCCGATATTTTGGGCGCACATTCCCTGAATGGGTCCAAGTTGTGTGTTTTTGTGGAAGGGCATGAGAGTAGTCTTGTTGGAGTTGTGCGGAATAGCTTAGTTGACAAGTGACGATGTTGCAAATATTTATGGATATTTCAACCAGTGTTCATCAGTTCCAACTCGAAGGGTCGCTTGTTTCGAGCGATATTTTGGCCGCAAATTCAATGAATCCGTTCAAGTTGAGTGCTTTTGTTACAGCTAACAAGTTCTATTTTGACCATAACTTCCTTGTAAATTTGAAATTCAAAAATTTGTGAAATTATAGTAGAGAACAGCTTCTTCTCGTTCGAATGACACCTTGTTCGAGAAATTTGGTCCATAAAATTGTGCTGGTTATACGATTTCAAATAAATTCACTAAATTCGCTATATCTTGAAAACGGTTAGTGGTAACCGTGGTAACTAACCACTTTTAAGTATGTTGTTATAGTAGCTACCGTTGATGACAACGGTGACCTGCTACTAAAAATGATTTTTTTTAAATGTCGATGTGATTTGTTGTATGTCTGGTTCAGGTTTGAGATGATGATTTACGTCGCAATTTCATGGTTTCGATTTTGATGAGAAAACATTTCAGTTTTATTTAACGACCTAAGTTCTTTAGCAGCCCATAACAGATATTAATTTAGAAGGGGAATATACCCTTGATCTTATTCTTTATCATGACAAAAAACCAACAATTGGATTTCGAATTATCATAAGGTTTTCTTGCATGATTCCATTCAACAATTTGGTCGAGATACATCCAATCTAATTAGTTGAATAAATATGAGCACCCTGGGCTATATGCTCGAGTACACTCATGAAAGTAGTTTTCTGGTTCAGAAATCGTTTGAGATGTTTTTACTAAAGGTTTGGTTAGGTTACATAGATAAGATACATACTAATATTTTCACATGAGACCAAATAGTGAACACAAACAGTTTTTATAGCTGTTTAATAAAATCTTATAACTAATAATAAAACCTGACCATCAATATTTTTATATTAAAAATGTAATTTTAACAAACTCATAAGCTAATTTTATTCAAAGTGATAAAAATCAATAACTAAACCATGAAATAAAATTGATAATGGATAAATGAATCCGAAACCAGTAGTTCCAACGGTACAAGGTATATTTTGTTGTAAATTGTTCTCAAATATTTCTCAATAATAATCATCCAACTTCATAAATACGAAATGATTTTGGGGGACTTGTATCCAAATATTTATGCTTTTAGGTAAAAGAAATAACTTTATCTAGGAACTAACTTATTTTGCCAGAATTTGACTGCAGAATTTGTTATTTTACTTAAATGGTACAATGGTACCAACAGGATAAGTAATAAAAGTTATAAAAAACACAGAATGTAAATATTTTGAAATAGAATACATATTCATCATAAATTTGCAACGTCAAAATTTCGGTAGTACTTACTTACTTCTAACCGTTTGAGAAAATTATTTATTAGGGTTCCGCATGGTTACAACAAGGTTTAATTTATTTATAACCTTTTACATGAATAGATTCGGTTGCATGTCACAATTGAGAGCTGCTTACACTTTTATAAAAATAATATTCCGTAAAACACATTCAAAGTTGTAAGGACTTCATGAAATAACGATTTTAATTGAATTGAATGAAATAGGAAGTACCTCAAATTTAATATCAAAAAAATCACCCAAAACTCAATTTCAAGTATAAAGTCGAAAATGTTAATTAAATTAAATTTATCCAAGTATAATTTGCAATTGCACACTAATATGCTAGCATTTACTCACGGATTGCGTCTGCAAAATGATAAGTTCAATGCTAAACAAAAAACCCAAAATTTTAACATAGAATCCATTGTTTATAAAAAAAGTCCCAAAAAGTGTTATCCCAACTGGCTTTCTTTTCAGTATTCCCAGTACTCTGTCGATCTATTTGTGTGATTAAATTTTTATGAATAAAAATTAACTTTCATATTTAATTAAATAATATACTTAGCCAAGATGAAAACACTTACAGTTACAGACGATGAACCAATTGTGTCATTTTCAATTAGGTCCAAGATACATTGTGACATATAATACACACTGGATGCAGAATATACGACCATGGTAGTACGCATAATATAATTCATAATGGATAGGCAAATGAACGTCACCTCAATTGTATTCGGCATCACACCAATTGGATTTATTCCAGAGTCAAGCTGAAAGGAAATGATGAAAAATGCTTGATCTACTTAAGGTGATGATGATCGACGGACATTGTTTATACCAAATTTGAATACATCACTTTACATTATCCAAAATGGTAAAGACGGTTAGGAACAAAGAATTAAGAACAATTGGCGACAAATATTTACTGATCTGTTCCGCTTGTATTCGCAGTTCAACAACTTCAGTAAAAACATGCTGCCATGAAATCTGGTCATGATTTCTTTTCCAAATTATGTGCCGTCGATCATTTGCCGTTTCATAGAATCCGTTTAACTCGTATGAATCCGAAAATGAACCCAGATATTTTCATAGAAAATTTAAAGAACATTTGTATATTGTCAAAAATATAACTATCAACCAAAACCGAGGTTTCAACATTTCATCAATCTGGGA
>JAQFZH010002845.1:0-15310 GCA_034695485.1 Entomobrya nivalis | reverse complement strand
AGAGAGGGTTTTTATTTTCTTACCATTGCTGTGTCGTTTCAGTTGAATGTAAAAACTTCCTTGTTGGTCCCAATGGAATCGTCAACCCTCGGATATGTGTGTGTAATGCACTCGTAACAAAACTAGCAACTAGTTCATAGTTCCACGCTTACCCCAGTGCATTGCATATTGCATTGCAGTACACACACTTATCACATCACCAAGTCAGAATGTGTTCTTGAATGAGCAGACTGATTGTTAGTAGGTGCATGAAATGAAGGAAAATGTAAATTAAACTTGTGTACTTGTACTTTTTTTTAACGAAGCTTCGCTTCTAATCTCTAATCAGGTAAGTACACAAAAATCTTAAAAGATTGCAAGCTTGTATGTGTAGAAAACACGTTATAATTTCTTTGCATACAAATTATAAAAGGAGAATAAAGTATCTTGTATCATGTGCGGCATCTCTTCCTACTAATTTCTGAAGTTTAAAAACTCTCCACATAGCAATTGCATTATTATTTGTTGTTTGATTTATGTAAATTGTCCAACGAGATTACGACACGGTGTCTCTAGAGAATAAGTTTGTTACTTGCCTTTTGACCGATTGTTGTAGAAAAAATCTCGCAAAGTTGCTCTTGTTTGGTTTTTAACTTGCTTTTGGCATATACTCACAACCTGAAAATCTGGAGTGAAAACCTGTACCTGGTGTAATAACACACAAAATACAAGGCTTACTTTTTTTTACTATAAACGTATTCATAGACTAAAGAGAAAAACTGAAATTTCGAAAATAAGAAGCAAGCATTGAGTAAGCACAATATAAAATGATGCTCTTTCAGTGTTTCCTTTGTACAAAACGCGCAGGATAAAGATACGCAGTTTTGTAGATAGAAGCATAGCAGAGTTTTCCCAAACTTCATGATTCTGGTGAAAACTGAGCAAGCAGACTGAACGAATTTGGGGGAAGGCTGCAAAGGTGGCGCTAAGGAATTTCAGGGTGCAGAGAAGTAGATAACGTTGTTATACTCTATTTAATACATACAGTTCATCGTTTATATTGCTGACTGTTACGGTGTACGGAGACTGCAATGTCGCAATTAGCATTTTATTATTCAAACCCTGGCTAACTAATGATTAAAAGACTGAAATAAAAAAACCAAGTAAATTACTAAACCATGTACAATGTAGTATTTATTTTACCTACAAGAGATGCACAAATAAAACTATAGAATGATCAATTGAGTAAGACAAAAGACCACCATGAAAAACTTAATACGAAATATCACCATGCTAAATTATATTCGAAAGAAGATTTTGGTCAAGAAATGGAAAATAGCTTAAATTTTCCAATGTGGAAGTTTCTTAATACTTTTTGCTCTTAACCATGCATGCATTACAATTATGTGTGTAACAAGAATTTTTTGGAAAAAACGTTGATCTTCGTACACTAAAAACAAAATTTGTTTTTCTTAGTTTGAGGCAAGTGTAATCGTTTTTGTTGAAACATTGAAATATCTACTAGAACAACAAGATTAGTTTTACATTACAGTTCTCTTCACATATGTATATGATATGTACATATGCTATGCACCTTTGTAGATCATTTGGATCTCTAGTCAAGTTTATGATGTTGCACACTCCAAAAGATACAAGAAATATTAGAAAATTAGGTAAACGTATTTTATTTTACATTATTTCTTCTACCACGTTATTCATTAGTTGAATTCCTTAAAGCTAGGATTATGTCGTTTTTAGTTCACAAAAATTATTTGTCTATTTTCATAAAACAGAAGACAGACAAAATATGCAAGCCATAATGCATTTTTCAAAGTCAATATTAGAGGATCTCCTGAAAGATTTTTTTCTGGTGAACGTTTTAGCTGTATTTACTTTGATTTATCAATATTTTTGTAGTCAGGCAAGAAAATATACTCATTTTACTTATGCAGTGAGCAGTACACATGTACATAGGTGTCATATATTGTGCTTTCCTGTATAAGTGTAATTAACAAGAGATTTCGTAAAGGAAACGCTCATTAGTTCGCACCTCATTAAAACTAACTTGAAGAAGGACGTACAACTTGGAAAAGTGAAACATAACCCAAAAACGTACTCCCTCGCCTGTCATTTCCATGCACATTTTTAGCTTGTGACTTCATTCTATTTGCTTATGTTTGTTGAGAAAACTTGTATTTTTCTAAAAAGATATTTTTCCACTTGTCCATTGATATACTACCTTGGCCATATGGGATGTTACCGTTGTGTTTTGTGTATACAGATGTGCGTGATAGCTTATGTCACATTTAAGGTAATTGGCAGCATTAATGTACCAGCTAAAATGAAAAATGTTCAAGTGACGATAAGAAATCAGCCGAAATCATTTTCAAAATATTAAACAATGTTAAAGGGTTCCGTTTACTCAAACTCAGCATGATATTATGTTAGTTTACGTTTATGGAATTCATAATCATTTTTATGGTACAAAAAATGTGTCAACAAATTAAAGCAAGAGTGTCTTAACTGGAGTTGTAAGTTTAGAATGTAGGGAAAAATTCCAGGCAATGTTTTCCTATACTGGCCCACCTTTCATATTTTAATTTTCATACCAGTCTTACCTCTACATGCATTGTAATTGAAGAGCATTGGATTTATATTCGGATCTACAATTTACAAAAATTAACTACGGTACAAATTTGTCGGTAGAAATGTAAAACACACCATAATGGTAGATGCAAATTAACACAGAACTTTGCATACAAATATGTGGCTGAAGTAATTTGGAATGAGGCTATTGCAAATTATTTACTCTCTGAAAATAAAAGGTAGAATTGTATTTCATTGGTTATCCAGACCAATAGTAATTTCCCATGATGAAGTAATAATATCTAACTCAGCAAACACATTTACACAATATTTTGCAGCTGAACGACGAAATGTTTATGGCAGTAATAATATGTCTGTTCCATTACCGTAAACATGTTTTTCATTTCCTTTGAAGATTTTGATGATTTCCATTTTCTCACAGTTGAATAAAGCAAGCCATATTGAATAAAAGTCCTCTAGAGACTTAAACTATCCATTTCATATGATTCTATGATTTTAAACTTATTACGTTTCTTCGCATCCCGAATTCCTTCCAGTGAGCTTGCAATAGGTCAACCAAACCTTTTTAAATGACTTAAAAGACCATAAATGTCAACACATCCTGGTAAGTTTAAATCCCAACAGTGTGCTGCATAATCAACATCGAATTCTTCTGCAGTTTTACCGTTTTTTACTGTTCAGTAGCTCGCGTCATGTGATCAGTACCAAAAAATCAAACAAACATGCATATTATGTATGTTTGTTACGTCGGAGCTCATGAAATCCTGCCTTGAAGTCCAGACATAATTTAGGATATTCTCACCACACATATTAGAGTTTTCAAAGTAATTCATGAATGAGTAATGGTTCTTGGACATCCATATATATATATCTATCCCCTTGGGCTCATCATGGCTACAAGCTACAGTTACAATCCAACAGTTAACCTTCACGACACATTTGATTTGTATTATAATAAAATGTGTTTAAAGTGGGCATTGGTTACCTGTGTGTAATTCAAAGTTCCAAAGTATTTGTCTTTTTCTGAGAAATTAATTCATTCTGGTTCGATTCACCATTTAAAAAATGATAAATGATGTCAACTTGTTCCAGTATCATATCAAAATATAATGAAAATGTTGTATTTCACCAAAATTAGTAGCCATTGAGTAATCGACATCCGCTTAATGAAAATATGATATATATGTAAATATATAATTTATACATAGTCCATAGATAACTGCGTCCAGGTATATTAACTGTCAACCTAATGTAATGATAACGGTAATAAATTTGACTATTAATTGCAAACGTCCAAAACTTTTTTCGGCTCTTCCAGGATTATCTATAGTGCTATTATATGTATGTTTTATATGTCTCATCTCATGTTTTGTTATCTCCTTCATAGGTTTACCATCATCTTCATCCCATGAGTCATGCCATGAGGAATCTGAAATGACTAATGCTTAGCAAACAGCCAGTATTTAGATAGCCACAATACACAAAGTTTCCGTTTGTTTTTATCAGTAAGTCGATAATGATACCGGTAACGAGTTTACGGGTTATGTGGTTATTACAAAACGTCAAAGCATGTACTCAAAAATTTCTGCGAATGTGGCGTAAATTTGTATTATGTTTATCCGTTGCTGTATGTCGAAATAAACAGAGTAAGTCATCAAAGATTTGGTTTCGGCCATGTAGAATTGATATAAGCTTATCTAATCACAAAATATAATCTTTGTCATAATTTCGCAAGTTTTGGAACAAAATATAGTGGTTACACATACGTACTTACGCCTTAGTGAACATTCATAATTGAAATATTGTTTTACAAACAACTCAAAAAGCCTAGCTATTTAATATATCACGATTTCAAATTGATATTCGTAAAACAATTCAAACTTTTACTTGACAAAATGGCAAAAATAGTTAAACTTTTATTGGTAACAATTGTGGTGATATTTGGCACAATTGAAGCCTCCAAGGTACCACATCCAGACCTGTACGGAAAGCCATGCAACAATGATTCTGACTCCACCCTGGCTCATTGTGATCTTAACAAGAACATGTACTGTTCCAACAAAGGCGTTTGCGAATGTATAGTTGGAGAACGTGGAAGAATATTTTCTCACGAACATAAAACTTGCATAGAAGTGGGTTCATCGGAAAACAATTTCGCATGCACAGAAGACAGCCAGTGCTCACTTTCTAGCTACGGAAGGTATTCTCGTTGCAACAGGGACTACGACAGGTGCGAATGTCATGATGAAAAAGATAAAACTGTTCTAGTTGACAATGTCTGCTACATTCAAAGTCCTCCACAATCATTGGGAAGTTCACGCGGGTTACGTGGCTGTGAGTCAAACGGCGACTGTCAGGGAAGCAATCTTGGAAATTTGTCACGTTGTAACCTAAATGACCATACATGTGAATGTTACGATACGCAGTCGAGTGGGAAACTGAACACTGCGCTGTACCTCGGACGATGTGTGTTCAAGAAAGCGCTTATGGAATATTGCAAAGAAGATGCCGAGTGCCGTGCTGGATATCATCATAACGCAATTTGCGCAACTCATGAAACATACCTGCAAGCTGAAACGGTCTGCCAATGTCCCTCCAACGCCAATTGTGACGGAAATTCGGCAGGAATCAACAAAAATCAAGTTGAAACGAAATCGATTTTCATAATTGGATTTACCACGATTGTAATGGGAGTTCTTTCAACGAAAGTGCTTAGTTAAGAAGTCATAACTTTTGTAATGCATGTTGTAATTTTACTTTGCATTTATTTATTTTGAGGAAATTAAAGAAATAGTAATGAGATTATGATTTAAGCTTAAAAACGTGTTCAATTTTGATTATACGTCATATTTACGAATTCATTTGTATATGTAACTCTTTAGTCTATGTTGTATGTGTGTCATTGCGTTGTCTAGCATTTTTACAATAATTTGCGGTTAATGGAACATTATGGGCTTACTTCATATTTGTGGTTTCATGGAAACGATTTTTTCCGCTTTGAGTTAAAAACCTCCTATATAGTTGAACTTACAATAATATAGCCGATATGATAGGTTTTAATTGTAAATTCATATAACTTGATAATGATGTCATACACGAAAAAATATCAAGTATCTCACAGCTTGGGAATTTTCATATTTCGTAAAACGTACGATGACAATGTTTTTCTTATTTTCCAGTGGTTCAAACTAACCTTTTTACTCATTTAGTAGATCGATTTACATCTTATTACGTTAGTAGTATTTTTTAAAGTTTATCCTTCTGGTCATTCCATAACGTCATCCCTTCTTCGATGTGGTCATCTTAAGCTATCGTAAACAAGTATTGCTTCACTTGGTAAAATAAACTTGGTTTAGTTTGAAAACTTCATTTAAGCTAATCAATTTGTTGACAAAACAAGAAAAATTTCCAGTATCAGCGTTTATTTAAACGTAATAGCTTGAATACGTATACCATGCCATGTGTATAATTTCAGGCATCAGATCTTTAGTAGATATTCCAACAAAAATATTTAATGTAATCATGATGAGTGCTCAAGCAGGAATAGATACAACAATTAGTTCATACACTAACGTTGAAAACGGTAAATACTTATCAAAAAAGGTCTTGGCACAAGGTAAGGCAAACACAGTCACTGTTTCGCACATCGTGTTTCTGTTATTAATTTTCATAAAACTGTGACTATATATAGCCAATACATACATATATATAGTTATTTGAGTGCCTTAAAAGTTATAATTTTCACAGGTATGTTTGATGTTGCTCTACTTTCGTCAAACACAAATCAATTGGTACATCTTGTCGAAACTCAGGCTGGCGATCAGACAACTGCATTTCACCTTACTGCAATAGCTCTATTGATAATTTCAATAATTTTACAGGTACGTATTTTCACTAACGTCTGAGTATTCACAGTTTGGTGTGCTTTACTTTTAATCTTGTTGATATTTCCAGGTAATTGTTGGTGGCTGCTTAATTATCGCTACGATTTCAAATTCAAGAAACAATCCAACAAGAAAGATAATGATTCGCAGACTAAATAATTTTTCAACCGTTTTAATTTTCTTTATCACCATTATTAACGTCCTAATACCAAGTTTTACACCATCATATCATTATAAGAAACCATCGACATAAAAAACCTTATTTAGATTGAAACATTCAAAATACTCAAAAGCTGTAAAAGAAGCATAAAATATTTTTGTTATTGCAAAATCCAATCATTCTAATGGGTAACTCCCCTACAATATTACCGTGTAGCATTATTTGTTTAGGAATATTGGGAAGGGGTAAAACTTTCCTTCAATGTCCATCTGAAAAGAGAACAATAAAACTAACTTTTCTATTGTTACAAACCGTCGGATTTTTTAGATCAAAAAATTATCTACAGTTGTGGAAATAGCTGCAATCAGAAAATAGTCGTACAGTCCAGTCAACTTTGTCAAAATTATTATACGATCATCTATCACGTCACGTTAGTGTTCACCAAAGGTCAGAAAAATGTCATATTTCCTATTTTCATATTATTTTGCATGTCGACAATAACGTCAAAATTACCAAGTTGACCAATTTTTCAACTTGCAGCATTAGTGAGATTACATTTTTAAACTTTATGACGTTGGAAAGTATTTGGTGTGTGAGAGTACTAGCACAACGATGCAACGATGCTACTTACTACTCAGATAATCATACACATTATATTTCAGGGGGTGAAGACATTTACTTATAATGGTCGTTGGGGATAGGGTGAAATGTTCATTGTGCGAATTTATGAGAAGGTTTTTTGAGGACATCTTTTTTATGAAGATTTTTGTTTTTATATTTTGATGGTAAGTATGAATGGAATAAAAGCTCACTGTATAGTAACTTCTCACCATCCTTTCAGCTATTTCTCTGCGTCAGCATGCTACATGAATCACGTTGAGTCGACAGATAACCGCCTCCTACATTTTCAGTAAAGTTCTCATTAGCAACGGTAATATATTTTGTTAAATAACCTAAATAAGTAACATCGTCACAATGGCACACCGCAGAGAAGACCATGAGCCGTCTATCTATTTAGTTAACTCTTTACGGCAACTAGGAATTCTTTAAATATTTTGGTTTATTTTGAAACAAACTCATGTTCACAAAATCGAGAAATGAACGCATTTTGAAAGCCGAAATACACAAAAAAAATGTATCGTTGTTTTCTATGTATATATGTAAAAGTAAAATTTCCACTCTGTCGGAATTAAGTTTTAAAAACAATTTCGAAATTTATTAAGGAGCCAATAAAAACTTTGCATGCAGTATTTTTTTAAACTTTCATGTTAACTGGAATTCGATTATGGTTGGGTGGGTGCATTATATTTTTTTAGCATTTTGGAACTACCAGTATTTACCACAGTAAAGTCATCCGTCATATAATATTATTCCTGGTTACATGTTTACAAAAGTGGTGAAAAATCACCGGAAAGTAAACAGCGCTATCTTCAACAATACAATAGAACACTTTACCACCAACTTCATATTTTTCTCTGGAAAAGAAAGATTGTGTTGAAAAATGAACTCTCGTTTGCCTCTTCATTTTTCATTACATCATTATCATAAGATTTTCTATTTTGAAAATGGGTTGTGCGTTCTTCATGGACGTTGGGTGTGCAATGCAAACTGCTTTTTGTGTGACCCGGAAATGACCCGTCGCCAAGCTTATTCAAGATGTTCACCAAACTCTTCGCACTTCATTAATCATTCTTTGAAACTCGACTCCCCCTAAAAAACCGATACGCTACACTGTGGATAATATATTGGTTTTCAGATTTCCACACATTTAAAAGAAACCTTTTGCTGTGACTGTTGCTTATGGCTGGCATACCTAATGAAAGCGATGAAATAATATTTTTCTGTAAACGACACTATAACCTCCACATTACGCAGATGCATACAACCTCCATATTACACACAATTTACGAACGTTTTATTATGCTTTTAATGTAAATGTGCTCCATGTGCTTCATTTCAATCAAGTTACATGCTGAGCATTACAGTATCTGGTGATAGGTGAGATGACTATTTGATTATGGCTATTTTTAAAATTTAAACCTTCGAATGTTCAGCCTGACAAAAATGAATTTAAAAGCATTTAATCACGATATACTGTCACTTGCACGATTTATATATAAAGTCAGTAAAATGTCATGAAAAAAATTTACACAAAGAAATTTCGGGAATTATACAGATTTTCAGAAAAAAAACATGACGTACTTTATTATTTTCGTAAACTTAAAATAATGCGTTCAACATTATTGCTTAGCGATATGTCCAATTATTCTTATTCTTAAATAATGTGTCAGGTTGGCGGATTCAGCGACCACTTTCACCAATTCTTTTGTAACGGTGCTGTTCATCCTCTTGGGCGTCGATCAATAATCCAGTCAAAGTGTCATCATAAAACGCTACTCCTGTTAATTAGTAAGTAAACGTATTGGTAATATACACTTCAATAATTAGAAATTAACTTTTTGTTTACGATTTCTTCAACAACTAATTTACTTTTATCAGATCTCCCTTCCTGAATTCCATATTCCTCTTGCCGTTGGGCATCTGCAACAGGGTCTAGAAACTACCAAAACAGTTGTCCACACAAATTATTATTCACATGTTTATATTGAATGTATGAAGTAACGTCAAAAGAAATTTTATACTGTACCAACGACTCTCCAAACGGCCTTGCGACTGGACTTCCGATCACTTCCACCAGAATAATTTCAATGATGGCCATTACGCCAAATAGTTTATAAAACTGTTTTTGCAAATCAAATTTCATTTTGGCTTCATAAAAACGTTGTTACCAACACACAAAACTTGTGTAACTCGCAATGGAATGCGTGTAAACATATCTCAGAATACATTGCACAGTTAATGATTTCATATTGTTATTGCATCGTAATTTATTTACAGCGACGGATGCAGTGAGACATACATAAATTTCCATTCTGAATAACAGCAGAATGGAACTGTGTAGAAGCTTTGGTCCCAGTATTATCATTTTTAATATGATACACGCGTCAGATAAACAATGCATATTTGTTTCCTGAATAATAGTCAGTTGAGATTGTTCTGATACATAAAAAATTAATTAGTAATCACCAAAATCATAAAATCGCATTTAATCGCATAGTAATGTAGCTAAATTGTAAACATGCAAAATCGTTATTTAGAGACAAAGATATTGATGACTAAATATACAAGTAATTAAAATTTAAATGCAGAAAATAAGATGTTACTAAGTTATCATTACTTTTTGTTTTGTCTTGTTTTAATAAATAATGTACAATACATTAGCCGTTTCAATATCTAATAGTTACAGCCTTTTGCTTTTAATTTATCTAAACAGGTGTGTAAATAGGATTTAATCTATGTTAAGATTTATTACAAAATTTCAGTTTCATTTGCAAATATTTAATTGTCATGCTATCAGTACAAAGAAACCATGTTGAATCGTTATCTTTGTCACAAACGATTGCGGACTTTTTAATTTTTTTCTTCTCATCCATAATAGCTTCTACCAGTACATCAACCATAACGTAAGTTTATGTAGCCAATATAATTAAGGATTCGAATATTTCATTTGAATTTGAATTCATAAAAAAATCAACAGGATAATTTTTCGAAATGCCAATCTAAACGTACAGTATTTATTTATTAAACTCCAGGTAGTTATCACACAACTTGAGCATAGAGATAATTTTCGAATATTTATATTGCAACTTAAGAGGCTTAACCGTTAAGTGCTGTTACGAACATGACTATGGCTAAACTTTGTATCATTAAAACACCAACTAAATTTGCGTTTCGATTTTTTGTATCTAGTTTTATAGCTTAAGAATAAATATTGGTCTGAAATTTTAATAATTTTGGGTATATTGTATATAGGCAAATTGATTGCTCAGGATTTACTATAATTTTATGGTGAAATTGGTGAAGCTATAGTCTTACTGTTCATATTATTATATTATTACTTTGTTTGTCACTCATTTAAGATAGAATCACAAAACAACATACTGTAACGTAGGTTCTCCCTATCTTCAAATAATTAACTCTAACTTAATGAAAACTAAGCTGTTATCACTAATCAGCTGCGCTGTTGCATTGCACGATGCAAAAGTAACCAGATTCAAAATTGAGACGATTCAAAAACTAGATGATTGCATTACGTTGTATGTACATGAACAGTGTCATTAAAATTGAACCATGCACCTACCCACATTACTATGTGGATTCAACTTTTTATTTCTGTCCCTTCTCTCTCTGTATATTACAATGGTAGTTCAATTTTTAAATGTTGTCCCTTCTTAATTCTGAACTATGTCTACCAAAAACATATGACTATGCAATGCAAACTGTCCCTCACTCACTGATCTGATAACTTTAAACAACTCAATTAATTACGCTTTAAACTGGAGAAACCATAGTTAACAATCCTTCAATTACTATTTCATGTAATGCATTATGATTGAATTATATTACTTACTATCGATTCCAAAATCGAACTCACGTCTTTCTCACAAGAGGAAAGACGGATGATGATGACTATGACTGTTTCACAAAAACTGTTCAAATCAAATGCAATGAAAATTGATACTGTAAATTTCTCTCACTGGTTCTATACTACTGATGAGTGTGCACACAAATTAAAATCAATGCTCCTTTTTTTAAAAACACAACTTGAAATTTCTTTTTAAATATAACAAGGAAATTTTATTCTTACAACAAGAAAATTATGAAATGAAATTTTAATTTTCTAAACTACAAATTAATGCTTGTTCCTGGAGCTCTTCTATTGCAACACTGAATCTGCTGGTGTGCTGCGGCTGCCTTTTCTGCATCTGCTTCTGACGATGATCATGATGATTATCCTCGTGAAGCCAACAATTTGAAGGCTCCTGATTCCTCACTTCTCCCCAACTCCTCAAAGCTTATCTTCAAGATGAAATGAAGATGTCGCACAGTGTGTTTATGAGTTCTTGAGGAACACATGAGCATCACAATACACAGGAGTTTATATAACCCTTAACTCGTATGAAACATTTCTGCAATTTTAGAAATGAAATCCTATTTTAATTCAAACATGTATGCTGTAAAGTGAAAGCAGTGGCTAAGTGCAACTTTTACATGATGCCAAAAACAAGTGACCAAACCAAATTCTTTTTGTGAGAGCTTTTTTTCTCACAACTGTAAGGAACTTGTTACTGATACCGACGAAAATAATCCGCGACTATGTGTATAGTATATAACATGCGTTAACAAATTCATGCAAAATGCTTTACGTATAGTTTTGTGTTGTCACCAGTGACCACCACTGGCCTGACATTTGCCATCACTATTAGCACCCGCAATTTTTGTACGAAAAGGGATTTCTCTTAGGAACATGAAACTGCATCACACTTCTGTTCCAATGTCTACTAATGCCTAAAGCTGCATAAAAGTACATGCACAGCGATGCACCAACTTTCATGGCGATAGTTTCCAGAGACAATCCCACTATCCCCATAAAGTTGAATTTTTCGGTGCTTATAATAACCTTTCTATTTTCACAGTTTCAATGGCAGCATCAATGCTGTGAGTTCTAGCATTTACATCTCTTTGCACAACACTACACACTAAAATTAAAATTTATAATTGTGAAGCGGAATTGGGAAAAATAGTCCCAGTATTTATGTGTAGGTATATTATTTTTAATTCGAATTTTCTTTAAGGATATGATAAGGGTTTAATCCCTTGGTCATCTTGGTTTGGGTTCCTTTCTTTTGTTGGGACAGATTGCTTGCAGAAACATTCTCAAGATATGATCAATAAATTCAGACAAATGGTGAAAATAATAATATAAAGTAACTACCAGCGCTACTCTTTGAAAGGAAAGCCATTCGGGAAATAGGCGCAGACTTTTAGTTCAGAACGCCCCAAAACATCTTTGTATTAACGTTTTTGTAAAGAGAAAATTAGTGTTTTGGCAAAGCTGTTTTACACGAAGACAATGTTGCCACAAAACTCTTTCCCTTTCGATTCTATATTCGTCTTACAAAAATAAAGAAAAATTTAATTTTTAAAGAAAGGAACACAAGTGTTTAAACTATAGTTGTCTTCATAAAAAATGATTAAAATTTGTAATTTTTCGAAACCAGACTTTGCTCAATTTTCAAACTGAATGGTTTTCGATGAGTGTGTTTTTTCTTGGAACAAGCTATATATTTGAACGATATGTCGTCCTTGTGGTTCTGCCAGGATTGCACAAGCTGTTTTCAAATGAGATAGCTGAAATTAGTTTCAGGATACAGGTGCTGACTAGGACATTTTGGCGAAACGCAATTTCCTTGTTCCATGACTGAGTTACGGTGACTCGGTAAGTGTGTTTGTTTTATGTATGTCGAATTAAATGAAGAAAGGAAGGAAACCCTCAGTTAGACGATTTAGAGAAAGCATGTAGACATTGGGGATAAGTAAAGAAGCATTTTGATTACGGGGTGGGCAACCTCAGAGAGAAAGTAGAACGTGACTACTTTTACTCATTTAATCATCATATGTACCAGCTACATACAGTCAATGTGTAAAACGGTGGACACCTTTTGTAACGATGATCCAAAACCTAGTAGACATATGTATGTGTATTCTTTCATTTTTAATCTAAAAATATAAAATCAAACAAACCACAAACGTACACAGCACGGGAGTGTCAATTAATTAAAAAAAAAGTTTGGCGAAAATTCCATCCACTCATCCATTATAAAGTTGCTGACAAATTTGTTTTCATTCTAGGATTCTTCATTATTATGTAACGTGCACATAACAAGTTATTTTGCCTTTCAATCCATACTGCCAGTCTGTTCGTTGGTTTTTGTACGAACAATTTGGACCAAACCAAAAAGCTCAAACTTTCAGATAATGGGCATTGCGAATCTTACAATTATTAAACACAAAAGTAAATTTAAAAGAACACTTTCAAACTGTAACTTGCTATGCCATGCATACCTATTTATCAACCAAATTCTGAAATCTAAACTCTCTTATTTGTTACTCAAAGCAGTCCTTCCAGTTAGCGTTATAAGGGTTTCTTTTTCATTGTCTTAGAACATGAAGAGTATTCGTAAAACCATCAAGTTATCCTTTGTGCAAAAAAGTGAAATTAATCCCATCTCTGCTCGTTTCCTTGCTAACGCTCTTTTTGTCTTCGATCAGAATGAGCTTGTTATGAGCATATACATAAGTCTTCCTAGCAGTTGGATGTAGAATATAATCCAAGTTTCGTATTCAAAATTAGGGCCACAAGAATATAGAATTTTGAGTGTATGTATCCATGGTATGCTTATTGCTACCGCTTGATCTCACATTATTACAGGATGTGTCCCTGGGTAGAAAAAAGTATCTCATGTGCGTGCGTAAAGAGTACTGTGGTGAGCACATATCACTCAAACCTCAAATAATAATGTCTATAGTATCAGTGAAAACTGAATCCGGGTGTACTCAGAAATCCTAGATGCAAACGTTTCATAAATTCTCATGTATAAATTAGCATCTTTTATTTCGTACGAGTAGACAAGTCAGCCAGGCATAAAGTGAATATGTGTAATTATAATTTTCACTCGGTATAATATTTTATACAACCAATTTATAAATCTCACTGATTTACTTCCTTCCTGTACAGTACCTATTCAAATGAAGCTAACTCCATTGATCCGTAATTTGCTCTTTGGATAATGTGATATACTCAGTGACCAGGATATAATTGGCTCTTGCATCAACTCTCAACATAACGCCACTCTTCGAGATACTTTTATTTTATTTTGATCCGAACTCCTGTTGACGTGATATTCCTAATCAAGCTAGATTGTAGAACACACATGCTTCACCATTCTATTAATTATGTCCATACACATTGTAGAGCATTAAACTCCAGAGTAAATTGTTGATCATGCAAATATTATTTTAGATAAACAGTTAGAGGTGATATATGAATGTAGAGAGAGCGTACTGCAAAGTACGAAGTGATTAAATATTCGAGAACGTGACGATTTACATACTTGCGGATATAATATAATGCATGCATGTCTCAAAACCAACAAACGTCAACTGGCCATGAAATGATATATCTAACCAGTTAGGCTTTTCCATTTTGACAAGAAAAGTACAGCCTTGATTCTTGACACGCTTGGATGACGAATTTTGGTAAAAAGCGTTGTGTACAGAATGTAACTAAAGTAACAAGTGAAAGCAAATTTTCCCCACATACGCAAAACTGTTCAAGTAAAATACATAACAGTTTGTGGTTTCATTTTTTGTACACATCATATTTCTTGGTATAGTAGTTCAAATCCAATCGTAACAAAATAACAATAATTGTACCTTATACTCATTGTTGAATACAGAAAATTTCGCGTCCTTCGTAGAATCAGAATTGAGTGATTTTTACCATGACTATAATACGATCAGAGGGATTTTCTCCCGGAGATAAATCTTATCTGGCTTTCACCAGTATATTTCATTATGTGATTTGTGCGTTTCATGCTATTTCAATGGTAACTTTACTCGTGAGCTATGATACCATTTTTTCTTATACTAGCATTTGACGATCTTTGCCTTACATTACATTCATACTTCCAAAGGCTTTTGTCAGATAACTCTAAATTGAACTGCGTAGATCTACAGTGTTACTAAAAATTACCAGTGTAGATCGTTCTTGAGACGA
>JAQFZH010002844.1:0-15310 GCA_034695485.1 Entomobrya nivalis | reverse complement strand
AGCATAGCAGACCAAGTTTTAGTCCTCAATATCAACACTACCGTTACGACAGCTGCTCATATCAGTTCTCATTTTGCATGTAGCATCGATAAAAAATTGATGATAACGATAACAAATCTGCCATTAGCTGTGACGACACACACGATGATGATGCACAGCGAAACTGCTCTTAAAACTGCATTGCGTTAATCTACTAACCTAAAGCCAACTCTGATACTTGCCCTAATGCCCATGCTACAGAGCTTGCAGCGTTGCGCTGCTGCGCTGCGTCAACAGCACTCAACACAAAGTAGAATAGTAAAAATGACTAGTAGCATATCTACTATATAACGCTGTCTGTCATTATTCTAATAAAAATATACTGGCAGAAAAAGGACAATATTGTACCTATATTTTGCACATCATATAAGCATGTTATCTTACTTGAAGATCAAAATTTTATGCTTTGCTTTCTAACAAAAACCACCTACTCTTCTGATCTCTCTGAAATGTATGCACTGCCAAAAGAACTGGTTGTTATTGCCGATTGATTTATTGCCTTTGATCAAATATGTCATTTAGTTATGGGGACACGTTTCAACTCTCTTTAAATCTCACTAACTTTTAACAGTTTTTTTTTCTTTTCTTCTTCACGCCTACATTTTTGGCTTCGGCTAATGGCTTTGTAGAACTCCTGTTTAATATCAACAAAAATTGTGTGCTGGCTGATGATGCACATTTTTTGTGACTGAGTTTCACATTTAAAGTAAGCTTTTTTTAACGTTCATTAAAAAAAGGAGAGTGGAAATTTTGAAAATATTCATGTATGTATGAAAGCATTACTATGAGTGAAAATATTTCTAGAATAAATTTGAGTTCATGAGACATGAGTCTTACAAAGTTTGTTGTGAACTTACCAAGAAAAAATGAATGCTAATTAAAAATAATCCGTCCTGTTTTGATGCGTATTATTCTTCAACACGGCCACTGTAATTGCCAACAACATCGGTGTAATATCACTGGTAGATAAAAAGGTTGCAGTAGCAAAAAAAGTAACTTTTTTAAACTACTGATTGGTCTTTTTGTAAACAAAGGGTTTTCACAAAGACAACTTTTCAGGTGAGATCAAAGTGTACGCTTGCCAGAAAAAGAGCAACAAAGTGTTGTGTGTGGCTGGCAACCTTGAAGGACATTGTTTTTTGTAGTTTATAAAGTTATTTGTAATTTCAACATGTTCACTAGAAACTACAGCTTGGTTTTATATTTAAAGCTGATAACTTGGTGAATTAGATATTTGGATTTTTTTTTTCAATTTCTTATTAGAATTTTGCATGTGAATGGCACATCACGGCAAAACTGCGTAGTGTGTGTAAAATATCCTCATTGAATTCGATAACTTTCCATTTCAATGAAGGGCGATGATGGAAGCTTGAAATAAACACTTTTTTGGTTAGTTTCACATGTGTGGCTTTCAACTCAACAACGCGCTGTCATCGTGAAAGCCACTGGTCCCAGTAATTTTCACATTCAATTTTTTTTTATCCAGCAAGTAAATTGTTTCTTGGAGTCACTAATGAACTTTAAATCCCAGTTAACTTAGAGTTGTGGAATACAACTTTCGAACGTCTAATACTTTATTTTCCATGGTCACTTTAAAGGTACTGGACATTCCACAATGGTTATTCCAAAGTAAAATGGAACATCCGGATTGAGAACGGCAGCACTTTTACCATCTTCTTCAGCTACTCTCAGTTTACACATTTCCCATAAAAGCTTACTTCGACTACGACGAAGTTCCCCTGAAACCAAAAGAAGATTGAATGAAAATCAACAATCCAATTTTCATAATCAAGTATCTACGTTTTGAGTCAATCGAGTGGTGTAAGTAAAGTAGGAGAAAGCAAGCGGAAAAAACTAGCTCCCAAAGCACCTAGACATAAGTTTCAGTCACTTGACTTGACTTTACGAGTTTAATTTAATTGTTATCGTAAAACTGTTCGCTTTAGTCACTTTTATATACTCTGCAATAACCGTGTTTTAAAACGTTAAAAGTGGCTACTGTTATTTCAACTTGAAAAACAGGATTTCGGCTAAGAATAAGTGCTTCAAGTGTAAAAAAAATATGCTGAAAAGAAAAACATGTCGATGAAAAAATAATGAAGTCGTATTTAAACTTTTTAAAAAACTTTGTGTTTGTACATAAAATCATAACCATGTAATTGTTTTCTTGTCTTTTCACTTGGTATTCTCTTTACTAACCAATTCATTGCAGTTTTTAGGTCGAAAAAACCCATGGATGCATTTAAAGTAAATATATATGACACATGATTTGTTATTCGTATGTCATGCAAACGGACGAACATCACAATCCGGCAATGAGATAATTTCAACTCTAACAACCCAATGACAAGAAGAGATATTGAGTCGGAAACAAAGACAAAGGATAATGTACATCAATAAAAAAAATGCATCCAATGTGAATGAACCTCTCATTGCGTATGTATATATGTACACCGTCGTTCACTACACCGCACCGCACTAAAATCTTCTGACACGGAGCTTAAAAATCTCATAAATTAAATTCTACAAACTCCCCTTTCCCATTTACAAATGTACTGCTTGTTAAAAATTTCACAAAGCGATAATTGGCTTTTGTGCCAATAAAAAAAGTCACCGGCCAGACAACAACAGGTGCCAACTAAACTGTTAAACATCAGAATGTACAACCTGCGTGACTCCCAATAGTAATAAAATTAATAACTGTTAACAGTTCAGAGAGCAGGGAGAGTTTTATGGGAAAGGAAAAGAAGTGAAAAAAAAACTCCACAAACTGAATATAAATAAAAATAATAATAAAGTTACGCTCACAGCGAGTAAACTAGTAAATTTCATGTATTACTAAATTAATATTAGTATCTTATTAAACGTGCCAATTTAAAAACTCAAGCTCACAAGGGGCCGGTGCAGTGCACTTATTACAAATAACAATCTGATCTGGTGTCATGACCCAACTATTAAAAACTGCAACGAAAATCGGTTCACCTACACTACATTTTGTTCGACTAGGCTTTTATTAGGAATGGCCACGGTTAGACACAATGAGCACACAAATTACCTTCTACTCAAGAAAATCAGGTACTTTCACGGAATCCCTTCCATAACAGCAGAGGTTGCTTTAATTTGGAATGGAACATTAATTGACAGTATTTATTTTTCTGAACGAATCCTTCACTAAATCACCATTCATTCACCTTACAGTCACCACACCATCACCATCACCTCCTTCACAAATTGAAAACCCTTCAGCCTAACCATCCTCTTTCATTGTTTATTATAACAAAACTAAACTACTTACACCTTCATAACCCATATAATGGTCCAACTAGCGTAATATTTACTTAGTTGAGTGAGACTGAGTTTTTTTAGTACAATCTCTGCATAAACAATTTATCTTATCATTACTTTACGTGCGAGAAAAAAAAACTATAACGATTTCATGATATACTTTTTATATGCATCTTTATATTATTTAACAAATAAATAATAGCAAATAGCCTAGACTTATTGCTCTGCAAATCCATTAGCAAAAAACCAGAGCAAGGTATACACACAAATGCATATAATATTATGCACATATTGCACCCTCTTCTATGTACAATTTAAAAAGAAGAGTTAAAATATAATATATGTTTGTTGCAATTGAGATTACATTTTTGAAAATATTTTTTAATACTATATATATTTTTAGTACTACATGCATCAAACAGAGAGTAGCGAAATAATTCCCAACATAATTTTTATTGTTCGTATGAATCCCATTCTAACTCTAAACCTGAGAGTTCTGTCTCCATTTTTAGTATTACACAATCCACAATCCATTCTCAAACTCAATTTACTTATGAGCAAACACACACACACACACACACATACAAAAACACACAAAGTTATACTCCTACTTTTTGCCACAAAATTAATATATAACTTTGCTTACTATTACCACCACCGCCACTAGAATTTATATCAAACATCAATAATGGCAATAGTATGAAGCAGCGGGGAATAAATAGGGAATAAAAATAGTGCAAGTTACTTCAAAAAGTAAAGTTACTCCACCAACGAAGAACCATCATCGTCTTTGTACATATATGGTAACAATGCAAAAATGTGCAATACTTGCTAAAAAAAATCATATTCATTTATTATTGTTATTTTTTTCAAAAAACATTATCATCATTCACAATGTTTGTAGTATTAGTAGTAATGTTGAATGTAAAAGACTTCATTTACCTACCAAAAAGCAACAGCATTCAACAGATGTAGTTTTATTACCTGTCTGATTGTATGTGTACCCTCCTCACAGTAATAACGATCATCATCGTTTTTTTACATGCACGCACACCAACCACACAACAGCCCAACACACACCTGGTCTGACTTTAGCTAATATTCAATGTAACACATGATTCTTATAATATGTGATAATGATGACGATGATGATGATGATCCACTTCTATTTTATACGTGAACGTGACTGTACATTAAATAGACTGTACCAAAGGCAATGTAAAGCCTATGTGCCTTTTTACTCACCTGCCTTTTTTGCCATGCCACATTCATTTTATACATTTTTAATGCAATATAATATGATGTGTAGGTAGTTGAGATTTGAATTCTACTAAACAAAGCTAACAGGGCTACTGACATTATAGCATATTACATGCCATGCAATACAATGTTTGAAGACTAGAGCTTTGCTTCTCAAAATGTTTATTACGTTATCATTATTGCACCTGTGATTCTTTCTACTTTGTTTCCACCATCGCATCATATCACCAGCATTCAAGCAACTTTGCTCTTATATCAAGTTTACATACATGTAAGACTCAATTCAGAACTCTGCTCTGATATGGGGGATTACCTTAGCTAGACAACACTGGCCAAGCCTGTCTCCCTTTTTATCCTTGCCAAATATTGCAATAATTTATTAAAAGACTAAAGCTAAACCATTCAGTTCTGAAATGAAGAAAAAACAGTAGCGTAGATAGCGACGTGGAGTAAAATGATCATGTACTCAAAAACCTAATTTATTTTTTTATTGAAACTTTAATAATAATATAAAAAATCATACGCCTTCAGTCAAGTCAACATCATCATCAAGCTTAGGCAGTACAGCACATGCATCATGTAACCATGCATATTTTTTATATGTATCATCTCAGCATCATTTTGCAAACAAAGCTTTTGAGAGTTGTGAGCTGACACCAACGCAGTGAACATGCTGTTGCCTTTATACACTTCAACATTTCCATTAACGGATTAAAGATGCCTTTTTATTATTACGCTTTAGTTTTTGCAAAGAGGGTTATATTCAGTTTTATGTATTCTAAGGTAGTTTCATTATTGGCATGAAGCATCATGTTGATTTAGTGTTTCACATGATTGTTATTTTTTATTGTTACCTTTTACGCCATGTCACAATTTTCTTCAGTAATATATACTACGACATGACAAGGGAGCAAAATCTGAACACTTTCTATTCGTCATAGAAGACTACTACTAAGTCATTGGACAAATATATGCTAACAATTATGCGACATGGTACTCCTTCAAAAATTCGTAGTTTGCTTTATCGTCAAAAACCTAACTAATTTTAAATTATCACGTAGAAAAAGTCACAATGTAGTTTAGTATCATTCTACCTTTTTTCTCTCACGCATTTATCATTATTCATGTATCATAATTCATAATCATATTAATCCCCATCAACAGCCAATCCGGCAAGACAAAAAAGGTTGCACATTTTCAGTTGATCTGCCACATGGGCAATAACACTTCGGGAAAGATGAAGAGAGAGAGAAGAGGAAATCCTTTTAAACAACAATAACTTTATTACTTAATTAAAGCGAGGCAATAACGATATTTTACTACTGTATGCAAATATACAAAAGTCATGAAATGAGATGCGTAGAGTCTCCTCCTCAAGAATTCAGATTTTATGTTCTATGACTCATAAAACTCTACGCTTACCTAAAAAAATATGTGTCTGCGAAACAACGATTTTTTAGTGGTTTTAGATAGCGTAAAGCTTGTAAGCTATTTTAAATTATGGTCTGGATGTAGCATTACAAAGAAAATATTATCTTTCATCGCTAAGCAATATTTCTGCATCATTAGCAAATCGTCTGATGTTATTTTAAAAATTTCGTAAGACAATAAAGTGCGATAATATGTGATCGTGATGTGATGTTATGATGATGAGTGCTGGTGTTGACACACATACTTTTCTTTAAGATTCAAGATTAGACCATCATACACTCAATATAAATGATAAATCCATCTTTTGTACAACTTTATACCAATTATGCAAATGGACTTTTGATCATTGATTAATTAAGGTTAGTAGCAATTAGCCTGAGTTTATCTTATAAGATTTTTAATTACGCCTACTCCAACATGTTTGATGCGTTACCAGAAGATAAAAATATTTCCCTTCTTGTGCCTACATACTAAATATCGTATTACTGCCAAAACTAACGAAGATTTAATGTTTAATGTTGATGATGCACGAAAAATATAAAAGCTTTATAGCTTAAAACAGGCAAAAGTTAAAAAATTGTATATCCTATTTTGGACTTTACTATTCTATTTAGTACATTCAGTAATAGTCAGTCAGTCAGTATAAAGATAAGAAATACAAGTTTCAGAAGTTTTGTTTGGCATCATTACCGTTGCGTTGCAGTTGCAAATTGCAAGCATATAAGATAACAGTCTGAGTAAAAAAAGGAGATTAGCGTAATAGCTAGGTATTACATGAGCGACATGTCTTAAGAATTATTTACAACTATATTACTATTGTTAATATTTTAGTGCACTCACTCCAACCAAGTCCTACCTCACTTTATTTGGTTTACATTATATTTACCTTGATTATCCACGAAACAAAAGGATGTTTTAAGGATGTGAGTAACATAAAAACTCATAAATATATAGCACTCCTAAAGTTAACGACTTAAAAACGAAGTGAGTAATCGCCTTTTGAAGGATGCATTTTTATGCATTTTATAAATTACAAAGCAGTCTCTAGTATTTTATAAGAATGGAAGACCACACCACCGCGTCCGTCCGTCTGCAATCTGCAACCGCCCGACCTTCTGCACAAAATGCATATTATGTTTGTATGATGTATTATTTAGCAACAATAAACCCTTCATCTACCTAAGAGATTTTATTTTTTTAATGCAAACCAAATAAAAACGTGTATTTAAAAAGCAAAGCAGATAATGAACAATTGATGAGTACTTCTTTATTTCCGTTCACTAGTAAACCAATAATTTTTAATGCTTTCCTTCTCATCACTCCCTTTTCAAGAATTCACATAATTCTGGGTAAAATTACAAGTGTAGCAAAATATCCATCATCTTCACCCCTTAATTGTATTTAGTTACACTTCCTTCCCTTAGTTCGTTGTTCTTGTTCATTTTCATGTGCTCATCTTAAATGCGTACCCATACAACAAATCAAATCAGGGGACTTAAAACATCGCACTTTATGCAGGTATTTGTTTTTGCACATTGTAAGTCTTGCTATAGATAACTTGATGATGATGATGATGATATATTTGCCAGCCTGTCTACATAAAAATAAATTTACGATTTTAAAGTATGAATTTCGTACACAAAAAAATGTGTTTTTATTTAAAACGAATATGATAAGATAGATCCTCCCTGCCAACTGATACTTTAATTTCAATAAATGATTTTAATCAGGCTTGATTACTATGATGTATGATTATAATCATAAGACTCATCACTAATTACTAACATGTGATTTATTGAAATAGTTAACGATAAATTATGCACAGATTTAACGCAAATCTGCTGGATGATGAAGATTGTGTCATCAAAAATGGCCACCAAATCAAGTAAGGTGTTTATGCTGCCTGTTGTACTTTTCCATAATTTAGATTTTTGAACAATACATTATTTCAATGCTTTCTGATTTTAAAAAAATGATGTAATATTTAGTGTGAAAAATAACTTGTGTGAAAAATAATTTTTGAGTTGTGACGCGAGCCGAGCCCTGCATGGATTGTGTGAATTTTTTGTTACATTATTTCTACGATCATGCAATAACCAACATTGTAAAAAAGTAATTTTGAAATATTGCATTCGCAGATTTCATATCAGATTGTGATACAGCTATTATTACTAAATTTAAAGAAATTGTACATATGTCATTTACAAAGCTCTGCTATGTAAGCATATATGTATGTTATTGCTGTATTAAAATAAATTGCACGCCTTAATAGCGGTGAACCGCTATTTAAATGGAAAATCGAAACGTTTAAAATAAAGTAATGATTATCATTGGAATTTAAATGAGTAACCATTTCAGCAGACAACAATACCACCTTTTATCGTCATCCATCATCACCTTAATCCTTTTACCTCAATTCGATGAAACCTGATTTGCAGAAAAATACTTTGCAGGAAGCAAAATATTGGTTTCAGAGAAAAAACATTAACTTATCAAAAACCCTGTTAACAATTTTATTTTGCTTTGCATTGTAATAAGTGCACTACTCAACATAATCAATAATACTAATGTGGTATATCACAGCATCATTATCATCACCACAAAACCTGTGTTATGTTGTTCAAAAAAACAATATTTTATGCACACAATCAACAACAACACAAGAGTAAACACCTTTTCATGTACATACATTGCACGCTTACATTTTGACTTTCAGCTTAACGGGAAAATTTATTGTAGATTTTCTTCTTTGTTTGCGCGCAATAAAAAAATCAAAATCATATCTGTGATTTTCTACTTTGGCTGTATATTGTTGCGTGCAAGTAGAAATGGAATAGCGGATGTAAACTATTATTTAAAAATATATAAATGTTTGCTAGTAAACAATGCCGTGGCGGTGGTGGTCTATAAAACAGCAAAGAATCGAGTTTGACTGGTCCCGACTCTTAACTCAAGATAAGAATGAATTCATCAATCACCAAATGATACCAGAAAATCAAGCGGTCAACAAACAAAGCAATCGAGGTGGAAAAAAATCGAACATATATAAGAAAGATGAGTAGCAGCATGACAAGATGATGATGCTGCCTAATGCCTTGTACACTTGACTTGATGACTCTACGACACGGCAAGACGGTTTTAAAAAGATAAGTAGGTCACTCGCAAAGTCATAACAATGAGCAGGGTAACAATGTAATGTGAATGTGACTGCAAAGAGAAAAGAAAGGGTTAACTATGTAGAAAAAGAATAAATCACGTACCACCACGTTTTTGCTGACTTTTATTGTTGATGAAGCGGAATCATTGGTATTGCACATTGCTCACGGTGAAAACAGGACGACACTGCACAAGTGCACTCACCAACACACAAACACAACCAGGTTTTTAGAACAATCTACATAACGATTGTTAAGAAAAGGTTCACATATTTTTTCCCCTTTGCTCTCATGATATTTTCACTTGTGAACCTTTTGATTGCAGCGATGAACATAATATGACAAAAAAATCAAACTCTTGACTTTAATTTTTTTTACATTTGTCGGTGTTGCTGTTGTTTGAGGAAAAATCCTAATAATATTTTTGCATGCACTTTGTCTAGCCATGAACGTCAACGTCAACCAGGCAGAAATTCTAATGTTCAATGAGATGAGTCGACTAAAAAAAATTATGTTGATTTGCCTTACTTACTTTGTTTTTGTTTCGTACACAGGAAATTTTAACTACTTTTTTTTTTCTTTGTTTATGCACACATCACATCACAGCAGCAGTATTTAAATATTAAACGCGAGCTTATAGCTACTAGTTCTGTGCTTTGTTCAATTTGCCATGATACACGACTGACGAACGACATGCAAAAACACAAATAAAAAATTATACGATTAACTTCACACTCTTCTCGGTCATCTCAGCTTTTGGTGCTTGCTACATAATGAATTCTTTTCACTCTCTTTTTGGTGCTGTCTTCACATCTTAATTCATTCTCTGCTGGCTAATTATATGTTGCATTAACCCAAAAGAACTGTGAGTCAAAGTCGCACAAAACTCTCTTCTCTAGTCAAACAGTCAACTAACGTACGAATCTGTTCCATGCGCCACAATCACAAAGTAATCCTCGTCTACATGTTGAAGTGGAGTAAAGGAGAATTTAGAAGAGGAGATGAGTAGTTTGGTCTTTGGTAGTTAAATATTTGTATTTGTATTAATAATGTTTCTGCCTATTATGTTTTAGCCTGGGCGATTTTACTGTACCAATCGATCCTCCCTCATTTCTTGCGTTTTGCGACTTGCACAGTTTGTTTGTGTATGAATGTGTGTAATACCTATGTACGATAATTTATCATCATCATCATTTCTCTCCCTTCTGCACTTCACTTTCCTTCTTTAACTTATCATCTTCAACTCAAAACTCAACTCTGCTTCTTCGGTTGACTTTGACTACATGCAAATTTTACAATGTTCTTCTAGTTGGTTGGTTTGATACTTTTTTTTCAAGTTGACTGCTACTGCACAACACTCACACACATATTATTAGTATTAGCTTTCCGTGTATTTATTTTTTGAAAGCTTTTTGCTCGATTTTTGGTGATGCTGTTATGCTGAAGTTGATGTTAATTTTCTTTCACGTCAATTCTGCATGAGCTTTAACTGAGCTCTGCAAAGTTGTGAGTGAGGAGTGAATAATATAAAGTTAAGTCACTCAACATACATATATTTCGCATCACTTTTCATCATCATCAGCGCCAGCAGCCATCAGCAAACAACACAACATTTTAGATATACGAAGAAAACAAAAAAACAGCTTGTTAAAGTGTCTTTTTACTATAAGAAAGGCATACAAAAAAGACAAAAAAGCACAACTGAGTCAGTATACCTACGTATCTCAAATAATATGATAGAAAATCATATAATATGTAGCCATGTAGCTGTGGCAACACAAACAATGTATGCAATGTAATGTATATATCAGACTTAAAAATGAGTTTGTATGAAATGTGTGGTTATATGCCCATATTCATTCTTGCTACACGCTTATAAATAAACAGTTTTTTTGCGTAAGTTCTATTCATCGTCATGTTGCTGTGTTGTTGGCTTGGCTGCTATAAGAGACTATCTCATCTCTGAAAACACCATCAACCAGCAACTCAAACTCGTCGTGAAAAGTACATTTAGTATATTCAATTTTGTCTTAGATTTTTTAACATTTATGCAGGGTGGCGATATATGACTTGTATATACATATATCTGTAGATTATATGCGCAGCTATAATGGGGATGTCAATGCATGTATTCGTCCATATATAAAAAATCATGGTAACAACGAAAATGCTATGAGAATTTTTATTTTGGGTAAAACTGTATATAAACCATAATATAAACTGTCACACTCATATAAACGGAATAGCAGAAAACCACATATACACCATTGCCATTGCCACAGCACCAACACCAACTTTACCAAGTAACCAAGCCAACATTGTTGCAAGTTGAAACTTTTACCAAAAAAGGATTCCCATTCCCAACTATCCCTTCCCATGATGATCAATGATCATCATCATCATCAGTAGAAAAAAACATATCGTCCTCCTCAGCTGCTTTTTCCATATGTCCTGCGTTTTCATTTGCACGATTAACTGTACAACCATCATGTGCAGCAAAGAGCAAGGCCCGTAATGATGATCAGTTGTCATGGGATTCATCAGCAGTCCTACAGCTTGGTACAATGTACAATATACATG
Organism: Entomobrya nivalis; assembly: GCA_034695485.1. NCBI lineage: Eukaryota > Metazoa > Arthropoda > Collembola > Entomobryomorpha > Entomobryidae > Entomobrya > Entomobrya nivalis. The sequence continues at coordinate 3,560 of JAQFZH010002844.1, read as the reverse complement.
ATTTGGCTTTAGCTCCACCATGTAACAATGCGAACCTTATCAACCTTAAAGTTCTCACTTGTTTCATACATGAACAGTTGCAAAAGTAAACCAACTCTCATCATCATCATCGCCAATCATCATCCTGTTGAACATGAACAACTTCTCATCGAGCAACACCCGTTTTAAAGTCTACTTGTTGTGGTGCTGCGTTCAATGAATGAAGAATGCATGCAAAATCAGAAGAGAAGTAGCTCACTTGCAATACAATTTGCCTTTCGTAGTGATATATTGATTCGCTGAATTATGATCATATTGATTTAATTCCATGTCACTACTAAATTTTTGTAAGAAACTGTAGAATTTACATAAATGAATACTGCTACAATCCTTGAGTCTAAAAGAATGTTTGCATTTCACAGTTAGGGTTAAAAAAAATTCGTTCAAAATATAAGGCAAGCTATTTGTCCACCCACCTTACTTGAAGATTTTCTTTCTTGAGGGGAATGATGATACATTATTCTTTTTTAAATATTCTGAATTCGTAATTTCACCATGTCTCAATCATGCCATATTATTTTTACAACATTTTTATTACTCTTATTTGAATGTGAGTTAATTGTCGGGAGTTCCTCCAGTTTATGCATGTTGCATACATTAAAATACTGGGCGGAATGCCATATTAAGTCACTGTTACAAGATTGCGAAAAAAATAAGTTAGAAAAGTAAATCACGACTCATGACGATGATTTCGTTGTTCTTGTTCTTTCTTATGCAACAATTAATGTGTGTGTCTACGCTACATTTTTTTAAAGCAATGCTACTAATAGCGAGATGACTATGAGCGAGAAATAAAACAAAACTGCAAAACCATGACTAATAACAAGATTCATTTATTTTGTAAAAGCCTTGTACAAGATACATGACGTTAAGTGCAAACGTCTGTGATTGCATCCACCAAGTCTTGAAGATGTGCGTGTTGCGTGATTTATTAGTTGCGTATGTATCTAATCTAAGGTGATCTCCTTTAAAAAATAGGAATACACACTGTGTAAATAACCCCAATCTTTCAAAAATTTACTGATACACACAGATAGTCATTTTTTTATCAGGAAGGAAGAAGAGAATTAAATCATGATTTGCTTTTTAAAATACTCACTTGCCAACAATATTGAATATAGTTGAAATAGATCTCTAGGCAGCATACACGAAATATGGTACAGTAACTGACAACGCACGTTTATTTATTTTATTATGTATTTTCCATATTTACGAGCTATTTATTAGACAGACATTACATTTTACAAATTTTGTCGTATTGCCTTAATTTTTTTGCTAACGGTTACCTTTTTGATCAAAAAATACTTTTTATTCAGACTTGTACATTTTTTATTTGGTTTGAAACTATACTTTTCCATATGTGCCAATTTGCCCCAAAATTTATGTTAGAATCGGAAGAACATCATTATCTGCAATTATTTAGTAATCAAAAATTGTGATAAAGTCAACAGCAATTACTTAAGTACTTGAAGCAATACTACAGGTAAATCATTTCAAATGTCTACTGAAATATTGTTAATGCTACTTGTAATTCCATTTCTTTTGTAATATGGCTAATGACTTTCTTCCACCTGTCATTCACCAAAACCCAAAGCATTTTTTTTGTGAAAATATTATATTTTGTATGCATTTTAAAAGTTAGCATGTCTGCATGGCAATAATTCACGAAAGCCAAAGTTGCGTAAAAATGCCACATGCTGCAAAAGATATGATTATGTATTAACCTATATATTCAACGAGGAAGTTGAAACGTTAAAACTTTAAAACAAGCATCACCACAACAGCGAAGGAAGTCTTTTTTTTTGAAAACTGTAAAGTAAGTTGTGTGGTCGTCAAATTTTGACATTTGAGGTAAATGATGCGTAATAGTGGTTTTGATGACTACGATGACTCGTCTGTTGGTAAAGAACACAATACAACACGAAATTTTGTAAATATTTGTGACAAAGGTAATACAAACAAGCTGTACATTTGTATTGTATGCATGTGAATATTAAGGTTGAGAAGTGCTAAATATGCTGAAATGCTTTATCTTCAAAATTACAAGATGAATTCGTATAATTTAAAATGCAGCTTTTGGGGCACGTAGTTGCCTTTCGGTTACTTTATTTACCTGCAGAATTTCAAAAAAAACTACCGACATCATTAATTATTCATTATTTTCTCAAGTGAATACATATAAATCATCAATTTAATGATTCATGCGAGGTTTAAAATTACTCGCGGTAACTCATCAAAGCAAGATGTCTCGTCTCATCTCATACTTTCATTCAAACTTCTTTGTTAAGCTGTGATGAAAGCAGTAAAGTTGAACACCATCGTACCGCTAACACCTGCTATGCGGTTAATAGTTTCGCCACATTCTAATTTTCCTTTTCATAGAGGAAAGCTTAATTTTTTAAATACGTGAAATATGAGTTATTGAGTAACGAAAAATTCAATACATACACAATACGTAATCCGTCATGTTTATAATTATATTCAAGTGTGTTTACGACCTGAACGATTTCGCCAGCATTTAATTTGCAAGAAAAATCAACACGAAGCATTCATATGTGTAAATACATTCACACGAGACACACATTCATCCATTCATGTAATATATGCACACCCGGTATTGAATGGGGGGAGATCCCTTATGTATTCATCTTCTAGAAAGTTAATAATTGCTTAATTTTTACAACTCCCGATTTCCTTTTTAAAATCCTCACCTAGCTCAAGCTCCATGAACCAAATTATTAGTTGTTATTACTTAGCCATTAATGACAATGGTGTGCTGAGATTTTAGCATATAATTAAGAATTAACATACACCCTTTCTATTTGCTTCGATAAATGCATATATCCACTGACAATTGCATCATTTAAATTAAATTACGCTTAATATATGTGCATTACTAACGCTTAATTTTACAGGTTGGCAATAATGCAACCATGTAATTGATGCATTTAACTAAGCAATCAACTCCGCCGATAGGTTATGCAATGGAAGCGTTTATGATCATTAACATACAATTTTGTGCAACTTCAGTTATTTCAACACACTATATGCCCGCTTCGGATCGGTGTCATAACTTGCCAAAAAAAAGTGTCCTATTTAACAGAACATGTTGTTATCCAATTTAAGCTCCTTCCTGTACTACATGTGTATCTAATGTCTAATGTACCAATTAAATATATAAGTATTTTCGTCGATTGGTAAGCTTTTTCTACTTTCCTGAAGCACACACGATCACACGACTTACTTTGGTCTATTTTTATTTCTGAGGCCTGAAGATTAGCTTAACGATGATCATGATGGTGATGACTATTATGATAATGGGAAGTGCTATCATTTTTCGTGTTATGTTATGACTATGACTGCGTGTAGAAAATTGCAGCGAAAAATAATAACAACGAAAGATAACATACATTTACACACAAGTTTTTGATTTTGAGGTCATGTGCGCATTTAGCGCTAAATTTTGCACTGCTTACAGCACAACAGCATAACAATTTTAGTTTCGAATTCACTATATAATA